>VYZT01051595.1:4421-36183 GCA_013400735.1 Pomatostomus ruficeps | reverse complement strand
AGATGCCCTACCTCAAAGATACGAGAACTATTTAAAAATACTTGAAGCCTGAGATCCTGATGTCAAAAACACCTCTATACTAAAATCACATTTCAATGATTTAATTTTCAGCAACCTTTTCATTTATTGCTCACACCAACTTATAACATTTAAATCAGAATTAAAACAGCTACAATATTTTCTTGATACACATAATGAGAGAAGTGAAAAAAATTTATAAAGGTGATCAATAAATAAATTAAGAAGGCAGAACTTCTGAGTATGAGAAGCAACAAAAGTTGCCACATGAGAGGGGCTCTCAGATGAGCTTGCAAGCAATAGAAGGATAAATGGTAAAAACATGTTTGAAATCAGCTGGTTTTAGTGAACGAAAGCTGCAGCTGAACAGGGGTTGGACACAAAAGCCATCTCCATTACAGCCACGTCAGATTATTAACTGCAAAACAAGCTGCAAAGACATTTCCACACAAGGAGTATCTGAGGGTCACAAACAAAAAGACCATATTGATTTTGTCAAAGGATCTGGACTTTTTACTAATTTTTTTTAAATAAATTCTCTTAAAGTGGCCTTAAATGAAAACAGCAATCTTAGAGAACTTAGCATCATATAAAAAGATGGAAAGGAACACTAAAAACTACACTTCTGTAGTTTTTAGCCTACATAGGAAAGAGGAACAAAAAATGAGAGTAGGGACAATTCATGCACAGTCATCTCATCTTTGCCACAGACTGCAGAAATTCCATCTGATTGCACTACCCAGCATTTAGGTACCTATAAGTATAATGCTTTCAAAAAAGAAAAATAGATACTATTTGAGGAGAAATAGTTGTCAGATGATGATAACAGTGCAAGTGAGGAAACAGACAAACTTTCAGCCAAGATGTTAGACCAAGAGATTGCCTTGATGCAGATGTGACAGAGGTGTGAGACAGCCCCTGCAAATAGTTTGTAAAACATGCCACTGTCTTGGGTTTCACTGATGTTGGGTTTGAACTTTTTCAGTTGTTTTCCCTTATAGTGAGCCATGAAAATCCTTCAGCTGTCATTCACTCTAAAGGGAAACATCAACCAGTTAACATCAGGGGGAAAGGCCTAGAGAAAATTAGAAAGGAGCACAGTTGTGAACTACCACACATCTGCAACACTGATGGAAAGCATATTCTTGACTCGAGAAAGGGCTGTTTGCGAGCTCAAGGATTAAGCCACAGTAAGCACAGCAACTGAGACTTCCATGCAAGGGTTTAGCAATGGTCTTGATAGTAAACAATTTCCAAACTAGCATGGGTTCCTAGAGGATGGCCTGAACCACCTGGAAATAGTCCTCATTTATCAGTGTCTTACCTGTGATGTTGCTAAGTTCCAGGCTCTGCCTTGTAATGAAGGGTCCGGTCCTTTCTTCTTCTTCTCATCTTCTTATTTTTTGGGAAAGAGGGTGTACTGAGTTTGAGGGGAGGATAGACCACTTTAAAGTTCTGACGTAGTGTCCTGTGACCTGTTTATCTTCTCCCTTTTTTCCAAATGCAAGAGATTTTTCTGTAATAAGAAACCTATAATCTGGTATATCATCATGAGATCGATGAGTTGGTCCGGCTATTCCTTGTTTTTAAACACTGGCAAACAGAAGTGATCACTTAGTGCAGACCAAATAAGTAAATCATGTCTTGGTCATTTCAAAAGAAGAGTCTGATCTTGCAAAATTTTCTGGTTTGGGGGAAATTGTGCTTGATATGTAAACAGCATATAAAACCCCAGCTGAAAAAGTGCCTCCCCTTTGTCTCCAGACTGAGCCTGGAATTCATCTCCCCTGATCCGAACTAAAAGTCAGTTGTCAAGGTGTTTAGACATCTTCAAACAAATTATCAGCAATTTCTCCATAGCCACTGGATAAAAAAGGGCAGCCCCGTGGTATTTATGTATACCCTCTGTCTTGGGAAGCCATCCTCAAAGAGAAAGCATTGCCCACTTCTCTCCATGGTCTACAGAAAGGACCCAAATCAGTGGTCTGAATTATGCTTACAGAATTGAACAAAACAGTTGATAATTCCTTCCTAGATTAAGCATGTGATAATTTCTTCTAGTGATGGGATAAACTTTTAAAATCATTGATTTGTATTAATTGCTGAAAAAAGGGGTTTATCCTCAGTTTCCGATTGTAGGATTTTATTTATGTTTATGTGTTAAACGTCTACAGTTCTAACTTTACAGGATCCTGGAAACCCGGGGGTTACCTCTGGGTCTTCTTTACTTCAGTGCAGCCAAACTGACTTACAAAAGAAGTCAGAAGAAGCAGCACCAAAAAAGGCTTCCCTAGATCATTTGGGCCCATTCCATAATTATTCTTTTGATGCAACAGCAACAGGTGGCTGTTTCTGGATCCTTTTAGATATATCTTCTTGATTTATCATAATCTTTGTCTCACCTGATGAGCATACATAACAGACATATCTTGTTAGGTTAATCCTTTCAGAACTATTCCAAAAAAAAAGATTTCTACAACATGTGGTATAAAAAAAATAAATAAATCAGACTAAGTAGACGACTTTGAAGACATATGCCTTATTAGGTCACATTCTAAATGTTGTGAGGAACATGGACAAAAGCTGGTTAAAAGACAGTGGTAATCCAGAAAGCTTAGAAAAGAAGGTATAAGCAGTGATTTGTAACACAGGTGATCACAACAGTGATAGGAGAGGCACTGCATTATACACACCTCTTTCTTCACATCACCTAAGCCTTTTGATCCTTTTTAATTCCTTTCCAAAGCAAATTAGCAGCGTTACCTGCTACATTTCTTTTTTTCCCCATTGGTTCCCTGTAGGTTTCGTTGGGTTCTAGGCACACTTATATTATTAAAACAAAAAGCCACTGATTGGCTGTTGAAAGTGAAAGAGAAAAATCTTTGATTTTCCAGCATTTGGTCTGTAGGTCTAGTGGGTTTCATTTATTTCTCTGATTCAGTGATTACTTGGCTGACAACTGATCAATTCATAAACTCTTAATCAGCAGGTCTGCTTGTAAAAGTACCAAAGCATGGAAACAGGCTACTATACCTATGTTTTCTCTCAGGTTTTTTGGAGAATATGTTGGTCCTTCCCCCTGTTGTAAGAACAATAAACCTTTCTTTCTGTTCTAGGTGATCCTTATTACATCTATTTAACAAGGTATTTTTGTTACTTAGCTTCTCAGCAACAACCTTATCAATATAATAATTAGCAGGACCAGACCTTGGAATGTAACTCTCTTCTATTCAGGTATCTAGGAATTATACAAATAAACTCCCAAAGGAAGAAATTCGTCACAGCTGGAAAAAGAGAAACTCAGACCCAAGAGCAAGCCAGAAAATAGAGATAAGGATCTCACACAGCATAGAAGTATCTAGAACAGATGACCCTGTGTTTTTCTTGTTCCCAGTTCTTTACCTTGTCAAGGACTGAAACTATTCACCCACCGTCCCACCAGTTCTGCACTTCCAACTCAAATTAACAAATTCACTCTAGACCTTTCCTTGAATGATTAATGCCATCTGCCCTCCCCTCTCCTTAAAAATGAGAACTGGTGAATAATTTACAGTATCTAGAGTGCTTCTTTAAATACATTAAATTTAATATAAATTTAAACTGAAAATCACAGCAGATTCCTCAAAATACAAAAGTCAAGGTTATTTTGACTGTTCATTGCTGATATTTAAAAGGAGATGGTCAACACAAAAATTTGGAACAAGCCATATGAGACCAGAATCAGTCTTGTACAAAGGCAAAACCCGACGAATGAAGTCATCTTTTGGATACTAACAAGCAACCCCCAAAAATAGTTAAGATATGCAATTTACAAAGATATTATTTTATTCTTTGTAGATACAAATACTATTTTAAACTGAAAAGGTCAAAAAGTAACATTCCACATAAGTGATTCAAGTACCAAGTACAAAATAAACTGAGAAAAACCAAACTTTATCCTATGAATGAAACATCTGGGCCCTGAATATCTGTAAACCGTTTGAAACTAAAGCTGAAATTTGAAGACATTGTCCAAAGTTGCTGGAGTGTAAACCAAAATCACAAAGAATCCTGCAGCTCGCTGCATGTTTGTTAAGCATTTCTAATCTCATACAAAATTGAAAACGTCCCAAAGAATTTAAGTGAAACTACAACATTTCTGACAAGTTTAACATGCATTTTCTAGAAATATTAAACCAATGCCTAATCTATATACAGTCTCTACAGGTCAATGTGTCCAAATATATGAGCTGATTCATGAATGTATTACACATGCTCTCTACCTCTCTCTCCCATCTGTATATGTATATACACAGGGAGTCCAAAGATTGACCCACCAAAATTTATTTTAGTGAAAATTTCTTGACATTAAATATTTTGTTTCATACTATGTTGAAAGAAAAAGTGTTTATTCTGGTTTAAACTGTTCCTGTTTGTTTGTTTGTTTTGTTTTATTTAAAAACTGAAGAGTTGCTTTCAAAGCAAAAATCTTTAATCCAGAATTGATTCAGAATCCAGAATCCTCATTCAAAAGTAATGAGAAAAAATAAATCAATCTTTTTAATGACTTATTATTTCCAAGTGAATCAAGAAGTAAAGTTAGAGGTATGTTTATTTTCCCATAAAATTTAGCATATACAAAAAATAAAGTGCACAACTCTAGGTGAAAAAATCAGACCTAGCTAAAATGGTTTTGAGGACACTTAGGTGACAAGAGGTCTGCTGAAATGGCTCTTTCAAGATATATTTTCTGCTGCAAATATGAGTTCCACATAAATGTATTTTGCTTCTGTAACATTAACAGCCATATCTTTCATATTAACACATTGAAATGGAAAATATGGGCCTAGAATTATGGACACATGTTTGCAGATTGAGAGTACCTGTAGTAAATTCAATTGATGTGGGTTCACATTACTGTATTTGAGAGCAAATTAGTTGTTACCGACCTGCTCACTGAATATTTGATTGACCTGTTAGAAATGACATTAAAACATTATGAGTCATAATGGCATTTTCTTAATAGCCACTTCAATTTACTATGCATGTGTGGAAATTTTTTTAAAATGAGATTTTAAATTTGCATATGATGGGATAAACCCTACTCCATCTAGAAACTCGTATCTCTGCTGTTAGTTGAAGCTGACAGAATGAGGTTCTGTACAGCACATTCACTAGAGATTTTGATGTATTTTACCAGGGATTGCCATGCTATCAGAAAGACAGCAACAGCATCTTGTTTTGAGATAGTTTTTTATGAAATTTACTCATTCACTGTTTATACCAAGACATCTATGGCTTACACATGTATTTCTGCTTAGTGAGGAAAGTGTTAAAGTTTCTCCCTAATACAATGATTTTAAAGCTTTACAGTACCATACATTTTAAAAATCCTGGAAACTTAAGAAGTTGTCTCTAAGTAAGGAAAAACACCGAACTCATCTCTGTGCTTACCGGAAGATCTGATTCAACACTTTTCTTTGAATAGCTGCTCATGACAGAGGTCATTGTAGGTTTTGTAAGGATTTAAAATCCAGTCAAGATAGAGTTTATTCAATGAAGAGCTCACAAGGAAGACATTGAGGCAAAGACTTCTTAACCCATACAATCAAGGGAGACAGAAGTCGCCGCCATCGTGTCACTGCTTGGAGCAGGACAGATTTCTCACACACAGAAAATGTGGAACGCAATCACCGCTTCATGATTTCCTGGTGCCTTTCATCTAAACACCACATAATACTAAATAAACACTAATGAATTGAGCTGCTTTATATAGCTACGAAGGAAGTACAGGAAGGAGGAAATGTGGGGGTTTTTTGGCAGATATCCTAGTACCCTAAAGTTGCTGATCGTAAAATGATCCAAAGCAATGGTTGGAAGCCGTCAAGAAAAAATTACATCTTATTTCATATTCTACAGAGTGCTTTTTCAGAAGTTAGGGAAAAAAACACTACCAAGATATTGCTGGTTGAGTAATTTTCAATATATGTGGTTTCCCAGTGAAAAGAAAAAGCAAGAATTAGGAAGAATGCTCATGAAAAAAAATGTATTTTAAAACCACATCTGTTATTTAGGTTATCATCCATTTCTCAACTTCCAGAGCTTCTAAAAGTCCCATCTGAGTTTTAAAAATACAGGATTAGTTAGAAAAAAAGAAAAATGAAAATTCAAGTTACAATTAATTTAACGCTTCAGATTCTTTAGTCCGTGTACGAACAACTTTTCACAAAAACCGTAGCTTGAATGTTATAAACATGCCTGGACATAAGCACTTCCAGTTCTTGCAAGGCTTGGAAAGGAGAAAAAATTATCACTGTGCAATGAATTTAAACTGTAGGTGGAAAATCTCATATTATGAGATAAAACACACACATCATCAAAGTTTTTTCTAGAATTATATGAATTTCTTTAGGAAATTTCAGCCAATGTAAATAAAGAGCTTTCTGCAAGTGTGTATCCTCTAATGGAGAACATCTTTATACAGCCTAAGGATGTCTTCTAACATCATTTGAAGCCAGTATTTAAACATTTTTTGGAAATTCTTCTCTCCGTTACATAATTCTATTAAAAAATAACAAGTTAAGAACTGGACTCAGACTGCAACATCCCTTTCATTTCAAAGTACATATTTGCGGATTCTAGGATTATTTTTCTCCTAATTCAGATGAGGCTAAAGCATTTATTAAAAAAAAACTACAAAACGTCCTAACTATACAAAAATATCAGTGATAAAACATCGTTAGAAGCATTTAACATCAGAGAAACAAATTCTTGGCTTTATTACCTCAATTTGACTATATTAAACAAAGCATTTTGTTAGATGGCAATGATAAGGTCTTGTGTGTCTTGGCAGGAAAATAAAATAAAAAACTACCTTTGCAAACCACTGAAACAAGTTTTCTCATTCTGTTCCTTTGCTCCTACAAAGCACATGTTCATGGGTTTGGAATAAATAAGTCATAAATAACAATAGGACTAAACCAAAATAAAATTGTACATGTGTTATCATACTGTATATCTATCATCTTGGTTATTGTTCAAAGGTTTTTGGCTCCCATTTATACAAAGCTCTCTTCCATATTTGTGCATAGCAGGAAAGAATCCACGAGTCTGGGCTTTACCAGCTGCTGAAAATCTGAATCTTCCAGTCCATCAGGGCTCATGACTGCCAGTCTCCGCAGGGCTGCCTGGAAAAACAAAACAGCATCATTGCAATGCAGTCAGCTTTGGCAAAGTCTTCACTGCAGGAATCCACTGTAACCATATCTAAAGAGTAGCCAGAACTCAAAACTGAACTGTGCAGATCTGTGAATTCTGCTGCCTGGGTAAACCCTCGTTACTGCCTTCATGTGTCAGTTGAATCTTCCCTCAAGAAAAGTTATTAAATGACAATTATTTTGGGGTACATTCCTTTTAGACCTGAGCAGCAGGTCTAAGTACAGTACAAGCCCTCAAACACAAGTGACCTATACCTATCAGAGCTTAAAGCAGCTTATGTCTCAAGGACAATATTTTAGCCACATTTTTATCAGGAAACATCTTCAGGCAGTTACTAAAAAATCAGGAGAAGCAGAATTGCTGAGACAGGGAGGTAGGTAACGTCTCAAGCAATAGGCATGGATTCAAGGAATGTGCAGCAACAACTTCAATGAGACAGAAAAATCATAGTCTGGTCTGCTGCCATCGCTCTGTGGTCTCTGCTCTAACCATACAAGATTAACAAGTCTTCTTGGCACGTAGGAAGAATAATCACAGCATTTTCTATGCTCACACTTATACCTTCTCCATCCTGAATGAGACCTGCTTAAACGAACAAGCTGCAATAGCCAAGCTTTACCTTTACATTTAAAATAACATTAATATTATAAAGCACTGTCAAACAATATTCCTCAGTCTTCATTCATCAGAGCCTGTCCTAACCCTAGATCACCCATGTCCCCATAGCCCTTTCACAGAATGAAATCATTTCACAGAATGAAATCAGTGAGATCATTCATCTCTGGCATTTGGCTCACAGTCCGTGCAGTGCAGGGCCAGCAGCTGGGATCTTTCCCCTGAGCAGAGAAAGTGTTAACCTTCTGCTGCCCACTCCTGGGCACTATATGATCTTGGAGACACAAATAAGACAAAAAAATTGGATAGAAGTGGAAGCAATAAATATCTTTTCCTCCTTTTGGATGCTTTACACAAATATTTTCATATATACATGTGAGTGCAGATAAAGGGCTGCTACCCCCATGACTCAAGGCTACTTTCAACAAAACACAGAACCATCACAGAATGGAATTTAGGAATTAATGAATCCTTAAATTCCAAAGTGTTCCAGTGAAAAAATTTGGTGCCCAGTAATGTGAAGATGAAGCCATTTTTCCTTATGTGCTTAAATCTTCAATCCCAGGATGAATAACTGACAATGTACAGGATTATGCTTAAGGGGAAAAGCAGGAGACCCTGACATGAATTCAAAACATTCCTGCAATACTTATGCATTTTGAAATCTAAAGGGATGTTTTTTCCTTAATTTTCCAGTATAAGCATGAAAGAAAGTCTAAAATGTACGTACCAGGCATGCCACTAAAACAGAATCACTGTTATTTCTTTCTGTTGGTGATCTGCAAAGTTTAATCAGGCGAGGAATACCTGAGTGCACAAAAGAGTGTCAGGAGAAAGAATTTAGAAAAACAACTTCTTATTTTGAGATTTTTTTTAGATGCATCATATTTATTTTTTTTAGTAGATATGATCTCTAATGCAAAGATGATATGCAAATACTTAAGGGACTTTCCATGGAGCTGTGCACTTCAGAGCAGCCATAATTAGTAGTTGTAAAGCATAAACAAATGAATTTGGTTTACTTGCTGCTGCAGTCTCAGAGTGGAAATTGTGACCTCCATTTCTTCCCTACCAATCCTCCAATACACCCTTAAAAAACTCCTACCCAAAGAAGACATTCCCTGTCGTTGGAGTCATCACATCTGGACCTGCTGGGGTCCCAGTTTTCTGTGCCCTGACAGATCCTGCACAAGGGTTTACATAAAGGAACAGAGGAGGCAGCAGGGTCACTTGGCACAGCGAGGCACAGCTACGTGTTCAGTGGATGCTGCACCTCAGGTTCCTCTGGGAAATGAGCCAGAGGTTCATTTAGCTCCATCTCCTCAGTCATTCTCTGGACAGGCCCTATAGGGAATATCCTTCATAAACTTTACCAAGTGAGGCTAAAAATTAAAAAGAGCTTCTCCACCACTGGCAGTTCCTCCCTCCTTTTCAGTCTGCCCTTATGCAGGAGACGCATCCTTACAGCTGAGTTTCACGGCGGCGTCTGCCACCTCGGGGTCTCGGCTGAGCCGTGCCAGTGTGACTGCTGATTTCTGCTGGACTCGCTCACAAGCTGCAACTTCTGCTGGATTTCCTGTGGAGGACTTTTCAAAGAGCATTTCCATTAAAAGTTGAACACCTAAAAGAATACAAGAGCCATCGTTATCCTCTCTCCAACAGAAAACTCAGTGCAAAAAAGTAAAGGGAAAAGGAAAGCTGGATAAATTCAGACCAGTCACTGCCTGAATGGGGCACAGAGAATACATAAATGAGGGCTGTAGTTTGGACATCAGCACTCAGGCACATCTGATCTTTGCATAAGTTTGTTTTCACTAGGAAACTACAGAACTTCTGGAACTAGAAAATGCACTAACTCTTTCCTCCTCTAAAAGTTGGTATTTTAAATTTCACTAATTTATATCAGTCAACTAAAAGCAATTCCTTATTTGTTTCCAAATTAATCTGAAAGTAATCACTACTTAAAAAACCTGTAGTGACATATTTCAGGTCTCTAAATGAAGTGTCACTCTCAATTAAGTCTTTTTTTGTTTGTTTACTTATTTTTAAGCGGGTCTTTAAAAGTTTCCTTGTCAAACTGTTTAAGAGTATTTCAGAATGAGGAATCCTTTAATGAAGGAAATGATGAAAATCTGTTTATTGAAGTTTACTATGTGGCTAACTCTTCACCCCAGAAGAGAAAATGTCATCCATGTCAAAGTGGCTTCATTAAATTATTGTTGCCTGTAGGATATGATATTCTTCTTCTAGCACCACCAAAAAAAAAAAAAAAAAAAGATGATTTCTCTTTTCTAAATTATTTTAAGTGTAAAGACAATTATGTGCTATTAGACTCCATATGCTATTAGGCATTCAGATTACTTCAGGTAGCATCAGAGGATTTTAACTGTTAGAACATTTGCATAAATAATTCGGAGAATTATCATCAGAACCATGCAGCTAGATAATAATCAGTCGGCATACAAAAAAGTCGGAGTCGAGAAGAAAGTACCTAAATTCTCCCACATTTGAAGACCGTTCTCAGAATGTGACCTCTGACTAGCATCTGCTTATTAGAACATCAGGCAGACACAAAAAAGAGATGACACAGAGGATGATTTTGAGAGTGTCAGCCCCTCTCAAATGCCAGGGGGCAAATGCTTCTTGTGAACTTCCATGATGGAGTGAATACACAAATTTTACTTGGTGTCATTGTCCCTGACAATCCACTGCAGTGTCTAGCATGAGTTAGGCCTGCTTAGCCTAGCAAAGGAATACATGTGAATTTTCACTGTAACTTAATGTTTTCCACCAAAAAAAAATTAAAAAAACAGCTGTGCAGCTGTCTTCTATATTGCCCGGCCTTGAATTTTCTGGTAGATGTAGTAATAAGGCATTTACATCTTCCTCTATCTTTATTCACAGAATTATTCACTTTTCGGATTTCTGGTGTGCCAATAACACCCAGGATTTCTTCAACACAGTGAATTTTGCATAATATGTATTTAAAGAAGTGTGAGGGAAAAACCTGGCAATTGCTCTACAGCAATGAACACATGATACTTCAAAATTTATCATACTTCTGAATACCTGTGAAAAAAGTGACACAAAATGCAGGCATGCATGGCTCAGCATCAGGTGATATCTTTCAGCTTGTAATAATTGTCACTTTATACAATGTAATTACCACAATAAAGGTTGTTGAAACACCTTTTACTACTTTGCTGTGCATCTAGGAGTAAGTCACACACAGAGAACATGAGCAATGTCGTCACAAATGCAAAGTTTCCTGAAACAGAGGCATTTTATTTCAGTTATGTAGAGCCATTCCCAGGACTCATTTTGCACCCTGCAGCAATGTGCAATATCCAGCAGAGACAGGATGCATAAGGAAGTTTTGTTAGTGAAGCCTTTCTCCTTTACCTTGTAAGTCCTACCTTCCCATCTACTCAGATTCTCTAGTAAGAAATAAAAAAGTATAAATCAGGTAAAATACATACCATTTCCTTGAATGATTTCTGAAGCACATTGGTCCAACACAGACATGTTTGCCAATATTGTTACCACCTGTTGTTAAAAAGAGAAAGAAATATGAAGTCTAGCTGTATAATTCAGTAATATTAAACAGCATTGTGGTTTACAAAATAAGTATGGCAAAAATACACCAAACGTTTGGGAGTACTGTTATTGCAGTGAATTGGTTCAGGGTTCAGGTGAAATGCTGAGAAATCCTCACAAGAGATTCGGAGTTTTGAGCTTTGATTCAAGGGAATATTTAATGAATATTTTTCAGTTTTGTTGAAGCCAAGAATTGTGTGCATGTCAAGGCACTATACCAAAAGGAACTGGACTTAAAAGTCTGTTTATATCCTTCCAGAGGTAAAGCCTAACCACAGTTAGGCTTTGTACCAAGCAAAGCACATTCTAAGATCTTGATTTACAGAATTACTTATCCCAAACATCTTTAACTATGTTTGAGATTAGGTGCAACTCAACTGCTTCAAGTGATGCAGCAAGCCACTGACAGAGACTGGACCCTGTGGTGCTGTTGGTTTTCAGTCACCCGTTCCCTTCACTGATGTCACATCCTTTCTCATCCATCCTGCAGAAGAGCACCTGACACCAGGTGCTCTTCTTTACTTTATCCTTCAAATAATTTTGTTTTTGCATGCAGACACATCTCAATATTAAGAGAGACCAAATAAAAAATGCTAGAGGTCGCCATAATGCAAAACAGAAATAATATTCTTTCTCAAGAGGTTTTAAATTTTCTCTAATCTAATTCGGAAAAACTGACCAGCCTCAAAAACAATGGTCAGTTTTGGAACTGGTTATCAGCTTTTTTAACAGTACAGTGTCAGTTCAGAAACCAGCAAACTTCTGAGATGTAAGGAGGCATGAGATCAAATCACCACTCTGATCTCATTTTGCCATTTTAAAAACAAGGATGACTCATTTCCGATGCTGTGACATAAAGGTCTTCCACTTTTGAAGGCAGCGTTACAGTGCCATCTCTCTGAATAAACAGACTTACTTAGCATGCAAATGAGTTGCTGAAACTCTACAGAGAGACAGGTAGAAATATGGTAACTCAGTGTAGGTCTGTGTATTTATTCCATATTAATTATTAACTGTGTTGCAGGCAGAGTGTATATGTTTTCTCATTCTAAATTATATCCCGTTAATGAAAATTGCTTCCTCTGTGCAGAATCTGTACCCCATGTGGCTCTCTAAGCCACAGACGAAGAATTCAATTAACCACAATTTGAATACATGCCAATTATTCCACTGCTTCAAGTTATTTTGTCTAATAAGTATTTTCATACATAAAAATAGTTTGTGTGCATCTTTTGACACTAAAATTTATTTGAGGTTATAGCTATACTTCCTTTGTGTTGATTATGTGGCCCCTATACTTTGCAATGTTTATGGACTAGCTTAGTGGGTTTATATGTTACCTTCTCCAGAGGGGCGTAAAAAAGAC
The DNA here is from genome assembly GCA_013400735.1 of Pomatostomus ruficeps. Lineage (NCBI taxonomy): Eukaryota > Metazoa > Chordata > Aves > Passeriformes > Timaliidae > Pomatostomus > Pomatostomus ruficeps. The sequence goes on along the minus strand of VYZT01051595.1, from coordinate 23,390 downwards.
CATTATGATCAAGAACCATCAAGTTCTACCTATTTTATCTCTTAAAATACTAGTAGGACTCGATAGGTAGTTAAGTCATAGATTAGCTCACTCCATATGGATCGATTTTTCTTTTCCCAAGAAAATTCCTTTTCCGGTGATATGAACAAAGTAACAAAATAGGAAAATGTAAAAATATAACAGTCAAGCAGAATAAAGAGTTGGCTTTAAATGCCCTATTTCCCCTATATTTTCCTATTTTAAAGTTCATGCAACTTACATGAAAATTTCCTCTGTAATACAAACCAAAGTTCAAGGAAGTCTTCTACTAAAGATAAACTCTCTAGAGGAAAACACAAAGAAATGAAGACTCAATTTCCTTCAGAAAGTAACACTTCTGTGAGCACTGGTATTAATGAAGTCTCATCCATTTTGGATTTAGAGTTGAGCAAAAAAACATAAACAGATGTTTTCCAGTAGCATCTCTCCCACTGTAGATTTTTAACTTTTTTTTTTGTCTAATGATACATAGACTTACACCGCCATCTTTATCTCATCCTCTTTTCCCATTATCTGGCTACAAATTTCCTAAAGCCTTAGGCAGTCTCAAAAATAACTGCGAAATCCTGTTGAATCAGCAAACCAGTTCAGATGTTATTGCAAGACATGGAGCACACAAACAGATAAAAGTGACTGCCTAAGCCTTGTTTCGTTGTTGAAAATTACTGGAAAAGAATAGATACCAAAACTGCTTTCAGAATTGAAATGACTTTGAGATAACTGAAAGACTTAAAGATATCTAACACGGAATCCCTACTGTTCAATTGCAATTTTTAGTATCAATTTCATTAATTGCTCAAGTAATTGATCCTGTAAAAGAACACACTCCATGATTACAAAGCACTGGCACCTGATGCAATTTATGATTCTTGCAATTTTTCTGGATTCCTAAGCCATGCAGTGAACTTGTGGTCACCTCAAAGTATAAGCAAGAAGAAATCCTGAACACAGGACATGTGAGCCCTGGTCATCTGCCAGTGCCATGCCACCATGCAGAAGGAATGTGCCACCCACCAATTCCAGTACGCTAGAGATGGCTTGATCTATGGGTCTTGTAGATATGTTATTAAGCAAATTTTGTCAGGGAATCCAGCATAATTCCCTACCCCAGCACCTGTATGTCTGCTAGGCACCTCTGCTTTGGAGGTGGATCTTGATCCACACATTTCCAATATCTGTATTCTAGCAGTGCACTCCAGAAGACTGACTGCACTCCTTTCTCTGTGATCCAAATCTATCCAAAATTGCAGGTGCCTCTCTAGAGCAGGAGCCTGATAAACCTGGGGGCTTCAGTTTTCTCTGTGAACCAGCAGCCCTAAATCCACTGTGTTAATGAAGACCACAGAAAAATAGGCTTGATCAACAAATAATCATCTTAGAATGGCTTGGGGTGGAAGAGACCTTAGAGATCATCTAATTCCAATCCCTGTCATAGGCAGGGACACTTCCCACTTGATCAGGTTGCTCAGAGCTCTGTCCAGCCTGGCATTGGACACTTCCAGGGATGGGGCATCCACAACTTCTCTTGGCAACCTGTGCCAGTGCCTCACCACCCTCACAGCAAAGAACTTCTCCGTAATATCCAATCTAAACCTACTCCTGTTCAGGCTGAAGCCATCACCCCTTGTCCTGTCACTACATGCCCTTGTAAAAAGTCCTTCTCCATCTTCCCTATTGGCTCCCTTCAGGCCCTGGCAGGCCCATGCCATTTGTTTGCCATCAGACGGAAGCTGGACGATCCAGGTCAGTGTCATGAGTTACACTGCTAAAAACAACTGGAGGAACAGGGCTCCAGGGCCCATCCTGTGCTCCATACCTGCCTGCTGCAGTGTGCTCTGCTCTACACACCTAAGCCACGGAGCAGTGAGACACAGGGAAATGCAAAATGTCAGGAGAGGAATTCTCAGACCAGCTCATGTTTTAGCACCTTTTGAAGGGGCACCAACTTAGCAAAATATCAGCATGCAGAGATTTCACTGGGAGTAGTAAGATTTTTCACAAGACTAAGAGACTAAGTAGTTAACTTTCAGAACTTTGAAAAACACACCCAAAATCAAGAAGCTTTGAAGGTTCATCTTTAAATCGTTCATTGGTGAACTGAGTATAAAGGGATATTTAAGGCTGAAGAGTCCCTTAAAGTCCATGGAAAATTTCCCTATTTTATAAATAAACTTTAAAAATAATGGCATTATTTAATATTTTTCAAACATCAATACAGCATCATCTTCTTAATCCTGCATTTGCCCTGGAAATTAATCTGAAATCTAATTTAAAAATCTCTATTTTTATAAGCAAAATGAGTAAACAGATATTAAACACAGATACCTCTCTGTAGTGACAATATCATACATTATTATAAAATTGGCAGTGTTGATCTTTTTAGGTTATGTTAGATATATATATTTCATAATTTAAAATTTATTTCTATTTCCACATAATTTCCTTTCACTCCCTCAGACCTTCACACACAATGAATTTATGAGTGGGGAAGCTTCCTTTTCAGTTCTGTAGTCCGCTTTGCACTGAACTGTAGGAATTTGAGTTGTCAAGAGGAATTTAAATTTGAGAAGCCACAGTTAATTAAGAACTTTTAAAATTGTTTGGTTCAAACAACAGACACCTCGGAAATGGTTTTTGCTAAAGTATGTAATTACTAACACTATAATAACACTTTTCTACATAACGAATGGTGACTAATGCTCATCAACCAGTGCACAAAGGCACTGACTGCTGTGAAAGTGAAAATTAGATACAAATGCTTTGTTATAAAATAAGATACATACACTAAGAGTGTAAATCTGCAATTGTCAGAGATTCAAACCTAAAGAACACTTCAGAAACAGAAGGCTTCTCTGATAACTTTCCCATAGTGGGAGGTATGATCTGAAAGTGTTTCCCATTATTGTGAAACCAACTCAGGAAGAAAGAGACTACAGGATTTGGAGGATCAAAGCAACATTTTAGCCTTTTAAAGGGCCAATATCTTCCACGACTGAGAGTCCTTTACCTCATTTGTGGGAGGGGGAGATGTCTACAGAGGTGGAAGGTGTGATGCTAATATACCTTTATTGATAATAACAGCATACTGCTCAGTAGGCTTTTATCAACAGTCCTGACATAAAAAGAAAGACACAAGCTCAAAATAAGAATTAGCAAGTAATTTAATAGAGTGGCAAAGTAGATCAATATAGCATTGCTAATTCTCTTAGTTAATTACTTCTTTAAGGCTGATTCATAGCTAAGTAATATTAATTTTTGTACATATTATAAGAGCATTTTGTAACTCACTCAAATAAATGACATAAGCATAAATCAGTGTGCCTGCAAAGTTCCAGATACCCATCTTCAGAAACAAAGTGGCACCTGAAAACTACACAGAAGCAAGACAGACTCTCTGTTCCTGAATGTAAATTAAAGTCATCTGAATGTCCATCCACAGGGAGACAACAAAAGAGTACATATAGATCAAGAACAGGCATTACAGCAAGTTGAGCTAACAAAAACCTTTTAACATATTATTTATCAGGAGAAAAAATTTCACTAAGAAATCTTTAGAAACTGTATCTGAGACATTATATTGCTTAAAAATAGAAAATAATTCCAATTGTTTCTGATAGCCATATTTGTGATTGGGAATTTAGCTTTTTCTCCCTGAAAACAGAAAATAAATACACTTAGATGAAGAGAAGAAGCAAACATCCCTATAAAATAGTAACAGTGAGAGAATCTGCTTGCAAAGTCTAGGTTTATTCTGAGACCGTGCCAGGGAACTCTATTCCTGGCATGCTGAGGCAGAGCGACAGAGACTAAAGCTGTAGGAAACTTACATTTTGGAATGAAAGAAGTCTTTACTACCTTTTTATTTACTTTACTTCCTATTGCTAACTAATCTAGGTAAGGAATAGGCAGAATAGGCAGGTTCTCATATTACTTGTTTTAAAGAAGCACACAGGACATGCATCCTGTATGGGTCACGTTGTGAAAGAACACATCCCATAAACCAGGCCATATAACTGAAACAGGGATTGAGCTAGTGGCCACAGTTTTGTCTTCCAGAATAAAACCTGGGAGGAAAAGAGTAACCATCTCTCAGACTTCCTTCATGGAGTGGAAAAGCTTCTCATGTTTTCAAACAAGCTCAACCAGCCAAGGCAGCCAATCTGATCTCCCCAGAGCAGAGCACAAATTACCCTTTCAATACAAATTAGTTCTTCAGCTGAGCTGAGATTCTATTCTTCCGACTGAACCTCTTGCCTTGCCAGTTGGAGCACATTGTCTTATGCTGCATCAAATCTAAATACGAAAGGCAGAATTGTAACTAAACAGGCATTTTTGTGTCAAAATTTTTAGTGTTTAAGACAGAGAGTCAGTGTTGGACCCCTGAAATTTAACAATCCATAACACTGACCATATAATGCCCGTCAGTGCTGGTTTTTGTTAGTCACATGTGCATGAAAAGACAGAGATAACTAGGTAAAAAGAAAAAAAAAGACATCAGGAAAATTATTATTGCACTCTTACATAGGAAGCTTATTAGAATACCAGTAACATAACGATGTGGTTAAAATTCAGGTAGTCAGGTAATTTTTAACCTAATTTTCATTTTTGCGTCTGTTACTGGCAGTCATGTTTCTTTCTTGATTTCTTAGGCTTTTTAAAATAACTTAATTGTTTAATTTCTCAGTTCTCTTTCTAGCTATATTAGTTGAAATTGTGTTTTCTTGGTGCGATCTAGTCAATACCGGAGAGGATCCTGCAATTTTCATGTACAGTTCACCAACCCCAGTGCACAGTCGGGCCTCTCAGAGGGAAGGCAATTCCAGCCCCGTATCTAGTGATCATGGTACTAATGTCAGAGCTGGATATTAACAGAGAGCTGTGCAAGAAAACAGTGCAGATACCCTTTTATGACCTTGTCCATATGTAAAGGCTTTGTTAATAAACTCCCCAGTATTCAAAAAACTCAAATTGAGAAGTAGCACTGTAAGTTTCTTTTCTACAGACAGGGATTTTCAAGAGAAATCTAAAAGAACTGTTAATACTCTTCTCATTAAAAACATTATTCCCAAAGTTTTTTACCAGGGGTTCATCAATATTTAAAAATTGGAACTTCTGTATATTAAAGTAACATCTGTCTCTAATCTCCTTTTGACACTACAATCTTCATTTAAGAGGGGGAAAAGTGAGGAAAGACAGGAAAAACAAACACAAATGCCTGATAAGGAAAAAAAGGTGAAGAGCAGAGAAAAGAACGTGGAATCTGGAGGAAGAATGGTATAAAGAATTTAAAATCTTAAATGAGACAGAAGATCTCAGTGTCCAAACCAGCAGCATCTCCCAAACACCAAGAAAACAGGAAAGAATTTATCGGAAGAAAAAGCAGGAACCATTTCCATTTTTTCCTTCCAATTTAAAAGCCTTTCTCCACCTCAAACTGTTTTGAAATATAATTCATTGATTTTAGACCTAGGAATAACCACTTTAAAATGGATGTGTTCACTGCACATTAATTCTTTGTCTGCCTGAATAAGAGAAGATCAGAAGGTGTTAGGCTATACCTCCACAACTTCACAGGTAAGGTGAGAACACTAACACTGAAGAGACAAGTGGGAATGCAGAGAGAAAAATTTCATTATACATAAACATACTGTGCACAAACATACATATTTCATAGTTTTCTATGTAGAGTCTAAGATGATGGCTAAAATAAAGAAGACCCTGCATGATAAGGGATTTGGCTAAACCCTTCTTCTGAGAGTGCTTAAACTCCATTAAGACATCTGACTGTATATACTATACTGCTGAATTTAGGCATGAACCCTTCTGAAAGGATATTTTGATGCTTTTTTGAAGTAAAAAACCTGATCTTCAGGAAAAAAATTATCTGCAGAAAGAGGAAAAACTTGGCACATTCATATCCATTTTGTCCCAAAACTGGGGACTGAGGATTCTGGAATATATTGCTTCATGATTACTCGTATACAATGTATTTTGTTACAAAACTAAGGAATCTCAATATGATGTTGCTGGCGACAGAAAACCTCACATGCTTCTATAAAATGGACAGTGATAATCTGGTTTATCAGTAAGTCCAGCTCTCAGCTCTAGATTTCTTTCCTGACCTAATCTAACACTGCCTGGAAAATGAAAGAAGAAGGAGGTTGGTTTTCAGATAGCAAAGAGAAGAAAAGTTTTTTATCATCTGCACAAAAAAACCTTTCCAGAAGTCAAAAGGCAGAACAATTTTAAAAGTGCTTGAGCAGTAAAATATTTTTTGCAGGCAGCACACAACATATCCAACATTCAACTCCCAGGAAAAATGTTATTTACTTGTACCATCAGAGAGGGTGATAACCAATGATAATTCTACGTCCTTTATAGGACATACTGTGAATTTAAGACAAGATAAAATGGTACAAAAGAAAACAAAGTTCTCTGTTCCTTCCTTGCATTTCAGCCGTCTTTCTCCAATTTTTGGCTTACATTAAATACACCTCAGTCTAGCAAATTAGAATTTTCTTACATCAGCACTAATGCTAAAAGAGTATATATATATATATATATATATTCAGAAATATTAGGTAGTTTTCTATTAGTAGTTGTGTTACTTAAAGATTTGTATGCAAAACAGTACATTTAAGTTTGATGGGCTCTTTTATACAATTTTGTAATATTCAGACCATATTTTGTTCCATCGCTATGAATTTTCTTACTGCGTTTAATTGTTTCAAAATTTAGTATAACTCAATTCCAAAACATCTCTTTTACTGGCCAGGATGACTTGATCATTAAGAATGGACATTAGTCCATGAAAATATATTTCACGTTGGTTTCATAATCCAAAATAAAATCTTGAATTGAAAAATTTTCAAACCTACTCATTTTTAGTGTATACCTCCCTAGGCAAATGTCTACTGCCTGGGACATAGTAATTTATATACTGGGAAAAGATACTGGCTACATTACTTTCCTGAAAGGATTTACAGTCAAAAGCCAAAATGGCAATTTATGATACCCTTATAAAATATAGTATTGTAGTGCTGTTTTTCTTTTCAGCCAAGTGTATTTTTCTCATTGTAACTAGCCACAGAGCAAATTAAAAGACAAAATATATTCCATGAGACTGCCATAATTTGCAGATAATGCCTCCATCCCCAAATATAAGACTGAAACAAGGGAAGCAACTTAGTCAAATACACACTTGTACAGGAATTTGAAGGAAGAGTTCTTTTAAGGCTTTCACATTACCAAAACTACTTGACTGGCAGCCCTTAAAGACATGATGACCAGCACTCGGATTCCACCTGTACATTCAGTGTTCAGTAAAAGACCCCAAGGTAGGATTTTATAGCTCCCATCGCTGCAGGAGCTACGGAGTCACCTCAGACGGGTCCTGCAGCACATCACAGAGAACATCACCCTTTCTGCTCCACTTTTTCATTCTGAGAAGGAAGGTAAGGGATTATGGGGGTTTAAATCTCTCCAGTTCTTGGAAAGAAGCTGTTCAGTTCTCTGTCCATCTAGCTAGTGAAATGTCCAGTGAGCTGCAAAAGGCCTGGAACAAGCCTATCACCTAAAAAGCCATATGCATTTTTTTTAGTATCTGCTTTCCCCATAAAAAGAAGGGGCTTGTTGTGCACAGAGCAAAATACAAACTCACAGCTGACAGCAGAGGATACGGGCATAAAGCAATAAGTAAATCAAAACTACGAGAGCATGCCGGAGGAATAAAAGAAAAGAACTTGAAGAACTGTACATATGTAATGGTACACAGCCATATCAACACCACAGCTGATATCCTTGATTTTGCCCAAAGAGCAATATAGTAATTATGGCTTAATTCCATCTTTTTATACACAGTCCTGAGCTGAAAAACTAGTAAGTGCTATTCATACAAGCCAAAGCAGCCTTAGTAACCCCTCTAGAACAGCGATAATCAGTTTCTTAGGGTCCACTGAGCCTTAATTTCCACAGCCTGGCTCCTGGTTAAGGGTGAACAAAGCCTTCTGTGGCAATGCAGATCCCAAGTCTACCATAAGTAATTTTTGGCTACTTCAGAGGTGTGAAGAGTATGGGCTTGAGAGGCCTGAATGACGAACTTTAGTTACAGTCACAAGGTCTCATGAACAAAGTACCCAACACCAACTTTGAACTGACCTCAAAATACTGAGAGGCTGACATTTTTTCCCATGGAAAAGGGGCCACCACTTGCAAACGCGCCTGCGGCCATAAGTGGGTGTGGGTGCCTAAAATCACAAGCAATGCAAGATTTCTCCCAGATCAAAGCTGCAGACAACTAGGACTCTGGCTGCCCTTGGAGCCCCAGGCACCACCACTGAACTGACCTCTACACACTAGGAGGCTGAGCTTTTTTTCCTATAGGAAAGGGCCTCTCTTGGCATCCACGCACCTTCAGCCAAAAGTGGGTGCGGCCAGAAAAAATCATAAACTAAGCAAGATTTCTCCTAGATCAAACCACCAGAAACTAGGACTCTGGCTGCTCTTGGAGCCCCAGATGCCACCTCTGACCTGACCTCAAGACACTGGGAAGCTGACTTTTTTCCCAGGGAAAACGGCCTCTGTTCGCGTCCCATTGCTGGTGGCCCAGAGTGGGGTGCCAGCTCCTAAAACCACAAATGGCGCAGGATTTCTCCCAGACCAAAGCTGCCAGCAATAGGACTTTGGCTGCCCTTGGAGCCCCAAACGCCACCTGTGACCTGACCTCTAGATACTGGGAAGCTGAGGTTTTTTTCCCATGGAAATGGGCCACTGTTCGCGTCCACGCGCATTCCGCCGAAAATGGGAGCAGCCAGATAGCAGTTTGCGAATGACGCAAGAATTCTCCCAGACCAGAGCTGCCAGCAGCTAGGACTCTGGCTGCCCCTGGATCCCCAAACGCCACCTCTCAACTGATCTCAAAACAGTGGGAGGCTGAGGGAGCTGCCAACCTCCACCCCGCAGTAACCACTACTGGAACCCTCAGGCCTCATACACGTTACTCTGCTGAGGCAAAATTAATCACGAGATGCCAAATAAGCAGTGCCTCTGCAGCACCCTAATGCACGGCAGTTCCTGATAGGAGCAAAATTATTCCTTCTGATTTCATCTATGCATTAGCATAGACCTTTAGTATTCTGTGTTCTTTTACTAAAAAACAAAATTAAAAATGCTGGTGAGAAGCAAAAGGAAAGGCAAAAGTACAATAGCAGTATTTGCCAATAAAAATTTGCAAACCATCTACCAGGCAGTTAAGACTTGGTCTAAAGCCTACTAGTGTCAATGGGCTGGGGATCAGATCCTTATTGAACTCTTGGAGCTAATTCATCTCTGAACTGACAACTCTGTACTTAGGCTTTATACATATCTTTGCCTCAAAGCTCTGTCCAGTCAAGCTTTGAATCCCTCCAAAGAGAGAGATTCCACAACCTCTCTGGGACTCTGTGTCACTGTTTGGCCATCTTCATGATGAAAAACAATAAATTCTACTATCTTAGATATACAGAACTGCACCTTTTTGGGGTTATCAAAACAGACACAGCGATGAAATCTATTTGCTTCTACACAAATGTCACAGTGGCTTCCTGCGAAATTCCTTACCTGATCCCGGGAATATGGAGTATCCACTACGCGTTTGTCATAACATGCTGCTAGGAGAATCTTCATTGCATTTAACTGGAGCAATATTTCACAAGCCATGGTATCAAAGAAAGTAATATTGGCAAGAGCTGCTGAAGCCAGCAGGAAAACTTCACCTGATGAGGCTTCTTGGCACAGTTCTAGGAAAGCAGAAAATTAGGTGAATAAAAGTCATTCCTTCATGGCAGCATTTAAAAGCAATATTTAAGCATCTGCAACTTGCAATAGTGATCTTATTAGCCAATATCAAGTTCATAAACATCAAGATTAAAAAAGGAAACAAAAAAATAAACTTAATTTTATCAATTACGTAACATCATAAAGTGGTTTAGGGTGGAAAAGACTTCTAAAATCATCGGCTCCAAGCAAAGCCACCACTGCCAAGTCCGCCACTAAACCATGTCCCCAAGTGCCACATCTACACAGTTTCTAAATACCTCCAGGGATGGCGACTTAACCACTTCCCTGGGCAGTGTTTTCCAGAACTTAACAACCCTTTCCATGAAGCAATTTTTCCTACTATCCAATCTAAAACTCCCCTGGCACAATTTAGGCCATTTAACTCTTGTTCTGTGTCACCTGTTACTTGAAAGAAGAGACCAACAGCCACCTCTCTACAACCTCTAATGAATGCTATGGTCTACCTAGTATACCATTCTATTGGGAATGTTTCACTGCATGCTGTTCAAAATAAAGCTTGATATAACTAGGCAAAATTAAATACAGGAGGCAGAAAGCTAACAATAAATTATATATATGAGAATAATTCCATTATACATGCTCTTCTTTAGAACAAGGTACGTATACGTGTTGCCTATCTCTAAATCTATTTCTCTGTAGTCAGAAATCATCCTGCATATTTTTCAGCTCCAATAAGCAGTGCTGAAGAGACAGCTACCTTTTAATTCCTTGCACATATGTACTTTAACTAAGGTGTGAATCACCTGGTAATGGGATTTCTGCATGGCTTAAAAATTAAACATATTACAGTAATTCAATTACTGAGTTATAAATATTACAAGAAAACTGGTGTGTGATTACTGAAATGGCTCTTGTACAGTTATACATGTTCTATTTTTAATGCTTACATTTCTTGAGCAGAATATATACTGCTAAAATTCACGTGGAACTTAAACAGCAACAACTGAGGAAATGATCCACCAGCTAATACCTTCTGGATAGGCTGTTCAGATTGGCCCCTGAGTGTGGTACACTATAATAACCCAGAAAATCATCTGAAACAAATCAGGTCAGATGCCTCTAGCTACAACAGAACCAAGCTCCACACAGGTTAATTCCACCTGCTGGATTCAGGGCAGTGTCAGGGCACAGGCTTCTCTATTTGTTGCTGGACATCAGGAATAAATTGTTCCCTTGATTTCTGCATCATTCCTTCTGTTTGGGTCTACTGAAGAATGCCTAAATACATCCCAGGTAATTCCCAGACACTGCGGAATCCTCAAGCACTGGTACTACTCTTTTTTATTTCTTTGAAACAAAACCCAAACACAAAAACATGCAAACAAATTGAAGTGCTGCACTTTAACTGTAACCACTGGGCTCACCAGAAATATTTCCACATGTACTGATCTATTATACATGAGAAATCAAACTAGAAAAGCCAAACAGTGCATTCTGATGTGGAGCTCTGGGAAACTGATTTTTCAGACTAGAGAGAAGCGAATGCTTGAATGAAAGCTTCTGGTATTTGAGAGGGAGGGAGCACAGTGCCAGAAATAAGATATTCCTCCCTTTAGAAAGCAATGAGAAATGTCATCCTGTTTTTCTAAAGTATCCTCACTGACCCAGGTTAAGGAAAAACTTGCTGTTACCGTTGTCTCATTTTACCATGGATCAGAGGCTTGGACAAGAAAGACAAGTTTTTTATTTTCTTGCAACAATACCTATAGATTATATGACACTCTACTTTTCCTCTGAATTGTCATACAAATGCAGATGTAGTAGTGAGCTTGAGTTCTAGCAAGCTTGGAAAATACAACAGGTATAAAGGTTAGCAACTTCTAGAAATTACTCTTACAGAAAAACCTTGGACAAGATGGTGCTTTGCCTAGTCTTTCCTATGTCTCTTAAGGTAGATTTTCACACAGACATTATTTTTACAAATATACATACATTCTATTCAAATGTGGACTGGAGAAAAAATGTTACCCAATTGCAGAATTCTCTGGTTCCAAATTTAAAATCGTTATTTTATCTGTTAAGGGAAGTATGGCAAACATTACTTACGGAATATTTCTAATGAAAAAGTCCTACCCTAACCTGTTATTTTAACTGGACTCAGAAGTCCTGTATAAAACTTACTGATGAGTGCTGTCACAATTTCTTCCATATTTTCCAGAAAACTGCTGAGATGCTGAGTGAACGTGAGGTGTGGAGATGTGATCTGGGCAATTACCGCCGCTGCTTCTGCATGAGTAGCTTCAGAATGGTTGTTATCAGTGAGGATGTCAGCCAGGCACAGTATCCCATCAACCTGTGGAAAAACAATAGGTAACAGTTAGAAATGCTGTAGAAAGAACTTTTGCAACCAAAGATGGTTTTCCAGTTCTCTTTTCTTGGAGGTCACTAAACTACTCAACTTATTTTCAAAAATAACCTTGGTCAGCAAACACAAATGAGTTCGGCATGCAAGTTTGTTGACCTGTCAAAAGTCTTCCAGTTCCTTCTTCCTTAATGTTTCTGTGAAATCAATTTTGGTCAAACAAAGTCTTTTATAACAGACATCTAAAGTCAAACATGAATCCAAAAATAAGCTCTGATAAGTAAATGCTAATTGCTACTATGCCTCGCTTGAGCTCTACTACAAGACTTGAACCTGAGTGTGCACTAAGCTCTAAACAGACATGTTTTTCTTGCCACTCTTCTCTGAAATTACCAAAAAGCCAACCCAGGATGGAAAAGAATACTATTAAGACAACCTTGGCCAAACAGTTCCTGATGAGCTTGCACAGCACTTACATTAAAGCCAGGTCCACACATCCCTTGCTCACTTCAAAGAGAAACAAAAATGAAAAATTACTTAGGTTTATGCTTTTAGAGTGTTTGAAGTGTTCTTACACAGTTCAGGCAGATATATCATACACACACATATGGGTTTAGATTATAGAAGACCCACCGGCACAATGAAAGACAGCAACAGAGCACATGCATTGGGATCATTGTTAGCCATCAAATGCAGCAAGGGAAGGTTCTCTGTGCACATGGGCCTAATCTGTGAACTTTCAAATTAACAGCAATGTGTTTCTCTCCATTTAACAGAGCCCTGACTAATTTATCACGTTGACAAGTAAGTAGTTAGAACATAGAATCATTTAGGTTGTAAAAGCCCTCCAAGATCATTGAGTCCAGCCTATGACCGAACAGCACCGTGTCAATAAGAGCATGGCACTGAGTGCTATGTCCAGTCACAGTGACTGCACCCCCTCTCTGGGCACTACATTCTAATGCTTGACAACCCTCTTCATGGATAAATTCTTCCTGATGAAGAAGAATTCACCTGAACCTTCCCTAGTGCAGCTTGAGGCCATTTCCTCTTGTCCTGTCCCTGGCTGCCTGGGAGAAGAGGCCGACTCCCATGTTTCTCCACCTTCCTTTTAAGGAGATGGAAAGAACAAGGTCTTCCCGAGCCTCCTTTTCTCCAGGCTAACCTCACCCAGCTCTGGACACTTTAGAGATACAAAGAGGAGTTCAGAAGGCTTAGTACTGAAATATACTTCAGAAGCTCAAACAAAAAACGAACCCACATTTGTGTCGTACACCCACTAAGACTTTTTCTTAGCTCTGTCATTCAGCCTGCATTCTCTGCCCACTCAAAGCTTCCTCAGAACATCCATGTTAATTCCTATCCATTATCTTCAGAAAGGGTATTTAGTAAATCTCTTATTCTCATTTTTGTTATTTATTAATACAGAATGTTGAGTTATCTTAATTACTTATCCTGCAATGGGCATGAATTAAATTATTTGATAAGCACTGACAGTCACTGTATTTTACGAGAAGAGCTCTCAGATAGATGGGAGTAAAAATTACCCTATGTAAGATCATTCACTGGAATGCAGTTTTTAATAGGGAATAGGCTATATCATTGAAACTCTAATAACACAGATAAATAGAAAAGAAATTATATCTTTATTTTTTTCTCAGATCACAAACAGTATTTATTGTAGAAGCTCTAGTACTAGCAAAAAGAGAAAGAATAAATTTTCGACATTAAACTTTTTCTTGACAAGCTTTCAACATTAATCTACCTACAGCAAAATATTTCGTCCTAGTTATGGCAGAATTCTACAGCTTGAAACAGCAGATTCACATAATTCACTGGGCTTCAAGGTATATTAATAGATCTCAGTGTCAAGAATTAATCTATGTCCTCACAAGATGATTTAGTATCCAAAGTGTGCTAGACAATATCATATGCAAAACCCCACAATTTTGTCACCTTGAAATCTCCCCAGATCACACCTTGTCTGGAGTCCAAACGATGTTAATAACAACAGGCAGCATAAAAAGTTAAATATATTCCAAGACATAAAAAAAAATACTTCACATGAAACTTCTTCTAAGATTCTCTCCAGTCCTCAGCTCTAAATTTACTGGTTAAAATTCACTTGGCCAATTCATATTCAATGACCTTGAAAAATGACTTAAGAGTACTTTTATGCTGTTTGAGAACAGGTAATGTCTTATGAAAGACAGGTACAAGCACATGGTTAGATTTTTCTATCACCACTGATTGTTTAAATCTACATTAATAACACAGTCTTCTAGCAATACAGGGCTGTACTCAACTTTTAATCATATTTGATTTCATTATTTGCTAAGTAATAGTTTTTGGAAATTGAGAGTCGCTGAATTGTGGGGGGGGGGCGAAAAAGCAGATATGATTTTATTCAGCACAAAGATAAATTATATATTTTGGGTCTATGAAAGCCAGCACTAATTATTCTACTTCCTATTCAGAAACATATAAAATACTACCAAATTCAGCCTAAAATTTGCTCCATACACTTTTTCCTCCCATCTTAAATATAGAAAATAAAATAATTCTACTTCAGCAGGCAACCCCATTTATAAGTGTCTAGCAATAAATTTTGAAATGACAAGGGAACAATCTAATAAAAGCACTTTAACATCCAAAAAGAAATTGCTGCTCAAAGCATTTTTATAATTAGGTTTCACACTGAAAGGAACTTTGGATGGCTGCCCTGTTTTCTGTTTAATTTTGGTGAAGTAATCAGCTAAATGTCAAACCTGTTCATCACCTTGGCAATACAAAAGAACCAGTTAGCCAGATAATGCAAACAAATGAATTCCATGAATGCAACAAGATGCTGTGGAGCCCCTGCATTTGAGGAATGGCGTTCAGTAAGCACTTGATCACTAATATTTCAGTATTGATAACTGGAAAAATGCCAGGAACTTACATCCTTATGGGCATAGCCCTGTTGTAGAAACTTAATCCAAGTGACAAAATAAATGTGTGACCATGTTACTGCATAGATCAAGTCTTCTGAAAGGAAATAATTTCTTTTCTCTACAACAGGAATGAATGAGTTCTGGGGCAACAGTCTTCTTTCTTCAGTATACCTGTCCTTCCTCCTAAAAATATTAAACAAAACTAGGCATCTGTTATAGATACCAATACAGAACTTGGGATGAATTGCATTAATGACTTCATGATTTGAAATACTACACACAACAGCAGCCTTAACTCTGCACTTTCCACAAGGAAGTTCAGGCAATCTTTCCATGCTGCTCTGGGAACTAAGACGCATCATCTTCCTTTTAGTAATGTTTATATTCCTTTGTATGAAAGGCTGCTGAAGGCCTTTTCTCATAGCATGACTTTCCCTACCATTCTGTCTGTTCACTTAACATTCAGCTGATCCCTATATATTGGTAAAACTTTGTTCAAAACTTTTTTTTTTTTTGCCTTCTCTGAATTGATCTCAGAGTAATTTAGTGAGATTGGAAAGTCTTACAGGCTATCAGCTGATTTCCTACTGTCAAATCCATGGATGACACTATCAGCCTGACTCTAGGTGCTTCTGTAAGGAGCACCAGCACATTCCAAAGCAGTTTTACAGAAGAATAAAAGAGAGATGTTGAGATCCAAATGTAAGGCAGCAAAAGTTGAAACAATGTCACAAAGGTTGTCAGCCCTTAAACAGTCTCAGCCTTCCCAGAGGAGAATTTCAAAAGCAGAGGCTGCATCCAAGAATCAAGAACTGATAGATCAGAGCTGTGTGTCTTTTATCCTTTCACACATGCTGTGTAATAGCACCTCCTACCTGAAGCTAGGACAGGTTAACTATGTAGGTGAAGACATGAACATTAACGGGGCAAACCGAATATATATATAGGCAGATAAAAACCCAAACATATCAAAATTTACAGGATTAGGAAGAGGGTGACAGAAAAAGAAGGCAGGGAGGGACGATTAGCATATTCATCCAGCAAAACCCATATACTCTTCTTTTGATGGCTTGTTGCTTGTGGTAACAGATTCTTTCCCATGGGAATTTTTCTCTTCTTCTTCTTGTGTTTTATAAATAAAGATAAGGTTTAGATGTTATTGAAATGGTCTCTGGAAAACATGGGCAGTTCTAGCCTGGCCAATCGGCCTAGGGGGAGGTTTTGGATTGACCCAATCCAGACGACCTTTGAAAAGTCGATATAAGTTTTATAATTAAATAATAAATTCAGATTTATGCCACTCGACCATCTCGATTTCTTCACTCGGCTAGCGGTTCAACAGCAACAGTTGCTGAGTAATTAGATGACATGATATAGTAACAAAGTGATGCCATTAAAGCATCCCCAAATAAAATCCCAAGTAATCCAAACTACTGCAGCAATTCCATGGCGGCAGCAGTGACCAGTGAACAAAACGGCAATGATTTTTATAACTTATGCTGTACAACAGTGACCATGGTACCTAACTTATAAGCCCTCTTGTGTACACCACAGAATAATGTGGGGCTGAATAAAGGTTGAACAGTTCCCTACTGAGTAGCTTTAAAACTTCTCTCAATAGCTCTAGCTTTATATCTAAACTGGCTGTGAGTTGTGCTTTGGTTTGCAGCAACTTTGACTATGGCTTCCCTTTTAAACTTCCCTTCTTCAGATGTGGTCAAGCTGATGAAGAGGTATTTGTTCTTCCTGACATTTATCTATCAAGCAGAAGTGTAAAGCTGATCTGATTTATATGAAGAATATTTTTATGTGGCATAAGAAAAAAAGACATTTGGCTGTATCAGCTTGAAGGATGCATTAAATGTGGCAATTCCTGAGTAGAAACCTTACGTCCATGTTGCAGGGAGAAACAAACTGCAGAGCAAGGTAAAATAAGTTCTTTACTCTGGACTGTCCGGGAGTCAAAAGATAAACCATATGCAAACCCTTTCTGCCTATGAAACCACAAGGAAGCAGTCCTGCACCTCAGAATTCATGTTCCTCGGCACTCAGAGATGCTCTAAGCTTGTTGCAGATAAAAAGTACAACTGTTTCTCAAAGAGATTATAGAGAATAAGTCATTTTACAGAAAGGATGGACAAAATCAGTAAGATCAATATCCAGACTTCTCTCTTGTCTTTGCTTCAAGGATAAGAGAATAGCTGGCTTTGAACTCCCTCAATATTGAGGACTGATATGAAGGATAAGACAGTCTTTTAAAGTATTTCTGTTGTTGATAAAAGAAACCAGGCACTGCACTGCTATTAGCCTAGCAACTCACATATTCCCATAAATCACAGCTTGCATTGCTTCAAACTCCTCTCTACAAACATTAAGTGAAACATCCAATGATAAACTCAGCTTTCCTGACCTACTCCTCCAATACGAGATCCCTCCATTTCTACAGGATTAACACTGAGGGGCTACAAAGGGCAGGAGGAGAGGCTGCAAAGGAATTCACTTGCAGTTGTGTAGAAGTCATCTGTAGTACAGGTGCTTCTACTCAGCCACTGTTGATGTTCCCAGAATTGGGATGTTTTGATAAAACAGAAGGAAAACCAGAGGTCATAAATGAGCACGGTGGCTTGGGGAAAAAAAACCCCAGACATTTGCAATGACTCTTCTACTCAATATTTGTTACATTCTCTTTCTCCTAGTCTGTCAAACAATCCCAATAGTGACTATGTTGTCTGTAGTGTCAGAACCCTGTAAGAATAGGGAAGAATTATTTATGTTCCCATATGATAAAGAGTAAATTCTCGAAGTTATGTGACACTTGACACCCAATGTTTCTCAGGTTCTTTTGCCTTTTGGAGGGCTGGATACGTTGGCTTGTTTTTAAGCTGCAAGAAGCTGTTCCTATTTGTAGGGTTTTCTTGGTATCTGCATCTGCATTACAAATTGCAGAAAGTACACGCTTGTTTCTTTTAAATAATGGATAAGGCTTTATACATCATATTTTGGAGTCAGAAATCCATTAAAATGAAGCCACACTGACCCAAAAAGGGACTTGTCAACAAGATGAGAGGAACTGTCAAGTGTTGTACAAGAATGCTGAACAAGACACTGGGACCTGAAGTCTGAATTAAGGAAAGCCCATATATTAGTCATTTTCACATAGCCCTCATTTTTATTTTCCCTGGGGGATCATAGTCTGAGAAAAAGAAAAACACCCATCTCAACTACTCCTATAAACAAACAGGGGCTGCAGGGTTATGCATAGCAGGGCACTCCAGAAAATGAGATGTGCTCCCTGAAAAAAACATGCTCCAGTCATCTACTTTTAAATAAATAATGTCACAGACACTTCATTGCGTGAGGGCATATTCTCCAACACCTGGTGCCTGGCATTTAAAAACAAGGACACTCTTTCAACATGCTTGATTACTTCATATCATTTCAGTTTTGGTGTGACACCATGGATTTTCTTTTCAAAAAGTGTCTCTTAGTGTACCTCTTCATGAGAAAAAAAAAATCCCATGCACGCCACATTTATTCTATTACAGTAAAGAGAAAGGGTGTCTATCCAAAAAGAGCACCATGGAGGTCATAGCAAGTCATTATCACCTAATCTAACTTTTCATAGTGTCTTTCCTGTCTCAGGAAAAGTACCTGATAATCTTCCTGCTAGAATTCTGGATTTGTTCAAATCAATACTTTGAAACCTTAACTTGATTATGCAAAAGATTTAATTAATAATTTTAATAATCCCTGTTATTATTATTGTAATTTCACATACAACTTCTCTCATTTAATTAAAATTCTTGACCAGGCGTATACCATTATACCGTGGCTTACATACAAACACAACCCTACTCT
>VYZT01051590.1:0-35333 GCA_013400735.1 Pomatostomus ruficeps | reverse complement strand
GTGGTCCTGTGGACCTTCTGCGACCCTTGAAAGGAACCCGTGCTCTAAGACGCCTTTGCAAAGTATAGTAATTGAGGGAATGGTTTTGTTTTCAGAAAGAAGCCTCTCTTGTGAAAAGAAATGCTTTTATGCAGCACTGTATTCTGGATTGCAAATGGAAGAGAAATAGCAGATGTTCCTCTCTCTTCCACAACGATGACTGAATTTGTTTCCAGGTTTCTCAAAAAGTCATTGTCACATTCTTTCAATTGCCATTATGTTTATTTAGTTGACTTAATGCTTACATAAAGCAATTTGGACATCTCTCTCTGCAGAATACTAAACTCTTGCTTTTTCGCTCGGTGAAGGGCTGCGTGTGACCTGAGCACAGCGGTTCAGTAGGTGAACTTTCAGAGAGGCAACAGGGGTGGAACGCATTAGTGTCACTTAGAGAAACATCAGACATTTCGGGGTCGTTTTCATGCAACCCACAGCCAAATAAAATGCTGTGGGAATATTTCTTAACTGAAATATTTCACCAGTTCATTTCTTGGAAAAGGATTTTATTTGAAAGAATGAAACATTGCCACTGCTTAAACGGTTTGTCTCTAGGCCAAGGAGTGATCTCTGTGCTAAGTGGGCACAGCACTTTGCAGACTTGATGATTAAATGATAATGGCAGCATTTCAACAAAAGCAACGTTAACTGCTCATAGCAAAAACAGAAGTGGAGATCATGCTAGAGATTCCTAAAAGATGAAAAACATTTTGCTCATACTTCCTCTCCATCGCAGAGATGAAAGGAGAGATCACTTAGCCTCTGTATCTTCCCACCTTTATGTTAATTTTTGTCTGCATCTCTTACTGATTTTGCTGTTTCCTGATCTCTCTTTTTATACATATGGCCTGACAAAGGCAGATATTTTTAGGGATTTGCTAAAAGGTAGATTTCCCCAGCATTATTAAAAGCATGCCTGAAGCAGCCAAGATACTGTGGGAGAGAATTTTTTTGCATCAAAATATTGTAAAAAGAGCATCTCTGAAGGAATTCCCTGGGGGATCACATGACAGTTGCAGTTTCTATTGTGTTTCTGTTTACATTTGTATGTCCACTTGAACTTGAATATCAAGTTTTAGAGAAACAGGATAATAAATAGCTGCATGAAACCACACAAATGTTGCACATGAAAAGCAGCGTAACTATGTATCCGTAGCATCTGCAAATAAATTCACACAAACTCTTTGTCACACAAAGGATGGAATGGTGGTCATAACACCCAAAATCATAACGAAAGAAAAGGGTCATTAACTTAATAAAAGAGTGTATTTCATTTAATTTTAGAACTTTTTCAGGCTTAAAAAGCAGACTCTTTTTCTGGATAATGCTACACAGACAAATTTTAAAGCTGAGGCTATCCNGACTCTTTTTCTGGATAATGCTACACAGACAAATTTTAAAGCTGAGGCTATCCATGAAAGAATAGAGATTTACAAAAAAACTGGGAAGGCAGAAGCCAAGAGAAGGGAAAAATCTCTCCGCAGTTATGTCACTCTCCAAAGACAAAAAAAGTCTAATTGTGAGACATTTGCCACCACTTCCTTCACAGCCAGCAAAACCCTCTTAAGCAAAGAAGCAACACAGAAGTCAGCAGCAGAACTCACTTCCATACTCGTATTAATAGTGTTTAGGAATAAATTCAATTGCAACATGAAATTTCTCTACTTTACTCCTGGTTAGCTGAATAATAACATGCTGCGATCTAGGCTTCATACAAAACTTTATGAATGGCAGAGAAATAAAGATAATCATGTGAGAATTAATAGATGTCCCCAGTGGTTCCTTACAAAGGCAAATAATGACTGAAGTACTTGTTTATGTGCAATTTGTGAGTTTACAATGCAAAAAAAAAAAAAAAGTGAACTTATAGAAAAAATATTATGATGGAATAATAAACTGACAAGGAGATTTTTTTTTTTCAGCGCGCTTATGCTGTACACTACAGGGAGATATTATATGCCCAGATGACATAGTTATTTCTAGTGCCTTCTGCCCCACCAAGTGGACTAATAGTGTTATTTTTTATCATAAATTTGTATATTTTCCTTTCAGGACTAAATGAAGTATATGTTCCCATAGCAACAAAAGCTAATTCTTTCCAAATTTAAGTCTGAGCCTTTAGCACTGAATTCCATGGAAGCTTACTTTCATATGAATCTTTGAAATGTGCTATTATACAACAGTTTTAATCTGCAAAGCTCGAAGACGGAAGGGGTGGGAAATCAGTAATCTATACGTGGCATAATATGCACATCTCTAAATGCACCATAAAATTTCTTAATCCTTCACCCTGAAAATCCATCATACCCCGAAAAATCTGTTTAACATGTCTGCTGCTGCTTTTTACAAAATTTTTGTTCCAAAACATAACAATGGTTATTAGACAGTTTACAGTTTCCTCGTAGAGAGCCTTGGAAAATGTGATATTCACCAGCTTTCTAACAAGAGGGACAGCTATTAGGCATACTTAGTTTAAATAAACAAACAAATACTCTTTCAGCAGATTAAATTAATGGGACCAGAGAAAACTTTCAAGAAGGACAACAGAACTAAACCAAATGCCAACTCACGTTGCAAAACCCTAAGGAAAAACTTACTACAGTATGTCTAGGATAAAATTCATTTAATCGAGGATCTTAACCATTAATTCATGTCCCCTTTTTAAAAAGATACACTGCACATCACCTCCACCCCTCCCAAAGTCAGTTTGATTTCTTTCCCTTTGTAGCTGAAGGTGTCCCTTCACCCTTCTCATGGGAAAGCCACCTCATGGTTTCTCCTCTCCCGCTCATGCTTTCATTTCAAGTTTTGAAAGACTAAATAACCTCTCTAGTACAAGCTGCTGAGTGCTTAGCTGCATTTACACTGTTCTATTATAAATTTTTAAAATAGATCACAAAAGGGCTAAAACACATGCTCAAAATTTAATCTAAATCTACACAAGTCAGAGAATAATTTTTCTTTGTAGAAGATGAAAGGAAGGTTAAACCATACTAAATTTCAATTTTTTGGCTATGGGGGGTCTCATTAAACTTCCATAACCAAGCAGTTTTCACTACATTCATAACTGATCAAATCCTCCCATTTCCCTCCCTGTATTAGAGTGAGTTTTATAATACAGAACTGTAACACAACATTTGTATTAAAGTTTCATGATTTCTCAGAAAAAGCATCTCCTATCTACCACTTCAATCATAATGGCCCTCCACTCCAGGGACACCCCAAATCACTACACTTCTATCTAATGACCTCTGTCCATCCATTGATATTTGAAATATTATTGACACTACGAAGCAACAAAATACTGGGAAAATTATATGTTCAAACATGTATTCAAATAGAAGCTGAAAGTATTCACCAAATGTTCTGGTGTAAGTGCAATTATGCCTCAGAATAACCACTTCAATGACTATCAACCTGGAAGTTGCTTTATTTTACTTTTATTGACACTTTGCTCCAGTTTAGCTTAGTTTGGCTCAACCAAGGAAGCAACAGATCTGGGAACAACACAAAACTGCAGGACAGTAGTGGATGTACCAACAGTTGTACCTTCATGCAACCAAGACAAAATAGTCCAGTTCGCAGGAGAAAAACACTAACATGTTTCATGTAATTCTCAGAAACCACAAAAATTCTTCCTTATTAGGAGGAAGAGTAGGAGCATAGCTTAGTCAGCACAAAATAAGGAACAGGATTCTCATTGTGATGAGTTCTGTCTAAAAAGGTGGCAAAGCAGAGTATCTCAGCAAATGTACTGAACTGTAGCCCAATGGGTCACTGTCCTTTATAAGGTGCTGAGACTTTCCACAGCCACAGGAAAACAGTGTACCACACACTGTGTTTATTGCAGTTCTGTAGAAGCAAACATATCCCTTTGAGATGTTTATATATTATGTATTTCATACTTTCTTACTGACTGAAGGCTCACCCTATGAAAAATTATGACCAAGATGTTTAGAAAAGCAACTTCAGAATGAAAAATATACTGATTTAATATTTTTTATTCTTTCCTGCTCTTTCTTAAGATACGAGTGTTTTCGTCTTCCTCATTATAAGAGTACTGCATTGAAGTGACAGCTGCTAAAAATGTACATCACTCATGCCCTTGGTTTGAAACATTAGGAATGATGGGCACAGTTCTGGTCTCACACATCTTGATAAATCCCACCATTAATCTCATAGCAAGGCACTAATGTTTTTTTATAAGGTATTACTCTATATATGCTTGCATTCCAGAGACTGATATGGGTATATATGCAACATAAGCCTGGAAGACATCCAGGGTTATTTGATTTTTAAAATTCACCACTAAGTCAGGCTTAGAGAATTATGCAATAACACCAGGAATGGCCATTGCAAAGCATCAGCTGCTTTAGCTCATGCTACTATAATCTTTTTTGCATATCACAGGGCAGCAAATCCTGAAATAGGTGCTGTTATATCCTGGAAGCATTTCTGAAGAGTTGGTAATTTTTTAAGACTTTAAAATCAGTATAATCCAAGCTATTTCCCGGGTTACCTTTCAGCTCCTCTGTGCCAATTTAACTTTCCAGACAAACCATATAGAATCACAGATATATTCCTCTAAAGCCTTTTACATTTTTACTTCCTTTCCAACATTCACTCCTGAATTATGCATTTAATGTCAACTCAGAAACTCTTTAAATATCTCGTCATCTTTTATTTAGAGACAGCTTAACATGAAAAGTCCTGTTAGAAGGATTTGTTTTACATTTTTAAAGAGCAATATTTCCTTTACAGCCAAGCCTTAAGTGGTCTTAAAAGCGGTCTTAGCTTCTTTCAGGAGTTTTTATTGGATTTGCACTAGTGGTAGTAAAAGCGATTTCTAAACGTCTAAATCAGTAGCAATACATTTTGTTCATCTGTGTTTTCCCTGCTGTTAATAATTCTTCAAGCTAAAAAACAAAAAATAACCCCCTCAAGCCCCCAACAAGGCACATAAACATTTATTTCTATGGATTTCTCTTCTTTCTATATCTGATGCTTCCAGAGATGATCAATATCGCAATTTCCTGCCAACCCAGAAGGCTAATTACCACTCATTTTCAGAGACTGACAAGGTAGAAGTATTAAAGTGTTCTGAAAATAAGTCACAGAGACTCATTTAAGAGCCCTGGAATACGATTCTTTGCCTTTTCCTTGGGAAAACAGGCATCTCATTATGGTTTATGTGAAGAAGTTGGGTGGTAGAACCAGTGAAATTCAAGTGGCTGGGTGAAAAAGCAGTGATTCTAAGTCTCTGGCTGGAAGGAGATGTTAAATCATTGTGAATAAATTTTGGGTTGTGTATTTGTAACTGATTTCTCTCAGGCTGAAATGAGGAATTCCACAGCGGATTCCTGTGGCAGGGCAGGTGTCCCTCCAGCACACACATTCAGGATACCCCTTCTCACACTACTTGTTATGAGTTAAAGACTTTTCCCATGAGATTATTTCTTAGTTCCTCATAAGCATGAATAAAAATAAAATTGTCTATCCCTTCTGCAGTGAAATCATACTGAATGCACGTGTTCGACACATCTTCCTCTCAAATCACATGGCCTGTGCTAATCTGCAGATTTTTAAGAGAAATCTCTGCCACCTGTGCAAGCCTCTATGTGCTAGAAATACCCCATCATCCAGCACACAACAGCAGATTTTTCTGGCCTTCATTGTTGCAGCAATCCTAAGAGAAATGGTTTTCCTCTAGCAGCAGCTGCTTAGCACTTGGTTAAATATCTATTGGTTATCCTATTCCTCAAAGAAAAAGGTGAGTGCTCTGATGGAAGGTGTCTTACAGAAGGTTTTGGCAAGGGACAAGTGAGGAGCAGGTTGGCAAGGCAAAGAAAGGGCATAAAATCAGGCCATATTTGGGCAGGAAAGAAATAAAAGCTTTAAATATGCCATTAAAACAAACAAAAAAAAATTAACATCCAAAATAACTAACCCAAAACCTGTATCATTGAATCCATGAGTTTTTGTCATCATGATCTGCTGGATTAAATGTGTTACTGGCTCTTACAGTGCACCCACAGATGCTGATTGCTCTGCTGTAAGGAATATTTGCTGTGGCGCTACTGGAGAGGTGTTGGCAGGATCAAAGAGTGCTCAGGCAGAGCCCAAAGCCACCAGGTCTGCTTTAGGAAGCAAACTAGAAATTACATTTCCAGAAAAAGAATACAATGCCCAGCACCAGAAATGTTGCAGAGTTTTTCTACAGAACTCCCTTTTATTGCTCAGATGTGTAGCCCATTAGAAAAAAATAAAATGAAAAGTAAGGTTGGCCAAAAGAGTAAGGTGATCTCTGGTTTGAGATTAGCACTCAGGGTCTTTCAGAAAAAAGATCTGACAAACTGGCAGGAGAAAAGTTTGAAGGAAAGCTCATGGGGACTACAGGAAAAGAACACTCTTAGGGATTTTCTCACAAGAGCATTAAAACAAATTTTCCATATCCATCTTGATTTAATTCAGCATAACTCCTTGTTCTATCTGGCATCTCAGAGGCTCCTCGATGTAGTGAGAACAACCCACATAAATAAAATGGAAATTTAATGTAACATTAACTATTTAAGACAGCATTACTGCTGTCAAAACATGTATTTATTAGAAATGGATAAGTGGAAAGGAAATCCTTCTATTCTACTCATTTTATCCATCTCATAATTTCTAATTAAATGGAGCCTGTGTCTCAATTGCCCTGGCTTTTGGAATTAAAGAACTGCAATTCCTATGATAAGCTCTTTCCTCATCTCAAAATCCAAGCCATTTAATTTTTCTTAATATACTTAAGTTTGTAATAGCTAAAATTGTAATTTAAAAAAAGTAACACAGTTTTTTTTTTAATCATGTGATCTGAAAGTAAGCATATATTAGCGAATGCTTTTTTCTAAACTTCTTGAAACCTTTAATGTCAGTGTTGTACATCATTTCAAGAGTCCACAGGGATGTAAAGTGGCTAGATGTGTTGTGTGGTATTGCTATTTTTTTCAATCATAGGGTAGATTTTACTAAAACACAGAGGTTGCTCTTTGAAAAACGCTGTATTTTAAATACACAAATAGCTGAAGGGAACAGTGAGAGATCAGCAGGTGTTACAGAAACATTCCTCTGCCCTGCTATCAAAGCAATGCCCTCTTCACATCTTCATGGCAAGCAGGTTAAAAAGCAAATATCTCAAAATAGCTCCATCCTCACCAAGTGACCCAAAATCACCTTCAAACAGAATTTTTGGGTAAGATTACTGCAAGTTGAACTTCCTGGAGAGCTTTTAAAAATGTGCTCTCAGCAACTTCAACAGCTTCCTTTGTAAGACCTGCCTATGCACAGCACTTGATTTCAGAGGATTTGCACTTAAATATACATTTATTAGAGTTCAAAAACTGTGCATAGCCCAATATACAAGATGATTTTACTTATTTTTTTTTACTGGAAAACCTTCATTAATAAACCTGACTTGATATTGCTAGGAAATTGCCAATATCTTTGAAAGCAAAACTGAAAAGTGTTCTGTAGTAAGATTTTTTAAAATCAACACATAAATGTGAATTGCATGATAATGAGATAAGGTGGAATCCTGAACATTCTGAGTGACAGTGTTACTACTAATTAATAAGCTTGACACCTCCAAAGTATTAAAATGAGGATCCAGTTTCATTAAATACCAAATTATCAAACTGACTAACCAGTACTTAAAGGGGAATTAAAGTGTTTCTGAAGGATACACTGACATTTTGCCTGAAAAAAGAAAAAAAGGAAATATATGTAATTTTTTCCTTACAAGTGTTTTAGAATAGCATTCATCTGTTGAAGAAGAATATGCCCAATTTTGAGCAACAAATGTTGATTTTTCTAGAAAAGGGCTGAAAGAAATGAAAAGTCTCATCCTGTTAAAAAATACAAACAAACAAACAAACCCATGCAATGTGAGGGTCCCAGCACAAAGAAAAACCTTGAGTTTATACTTCTAATTAGAAGTCCATAAGTTCTGTGTTTTCCAAGGAGGCAGGAGAAGCACATTTACAGCCAAGGGTGTGAAGAGCTGCACCAAGCAGAGCCCCGGTCCCTACACCCCTCCAGGGCTGTACTACCTCACTGTCCTTAGCAACTTTAGGGGCTCAGTATTTGGGAGCTGCTTAGAATGTTCTTTTGCGGAGATAAATTTAAAATTTAAAATTACAGACTGCCAAGCACCTCTGCAAAATGAATATAAAACAACAAGCTAAACTGCTCTTTGAATGAAACCACGGGGCACATCAATTTGCAGCCAGACCTTCAATCCCAGCACAGCAGAGCACAGTTCAAGGCACAAGGCTGGCTGCAGTAGGGCCTTCCAGAATCTTACAGTATTATTCCTTTGGGAGATATTTCACTATATAATGATATATACATGGGAAACTTTCTTTTGTGAATGAAAGCTGGTTCAGTACACACCATCGACACCAGTTGGTCTGACTTTGTGAACCACTTCTCAGTGGCACCAAACACACTGACAGCACTTTAAAATACCCTCCCTAAGCCACTGGTCTTTAGACCAAAGGGAAATGGGGAACATGGCCAGAACGGATGTCTACTGAACACTGGTGAAGTTTACCCATTTGGCTTGTTGGAAAGCAAGTTCCAAAAAGGAAGCCATACTCAACTGGCTTGAGGACACTTTGGAAACTTATGGAAAGAGAAATTTCTTAAAAAGAGTACAATCCATGTGATAGCTTTTCAGTAATTTGAATAAAAACCAAACATACATAAGTGTGTATAAAGTATGCAAATCTAAGCCAATGATATCTATGAGAATGTAAAACTTAGCACCAGTACTGTCACAATTTCTGAGATTATGGGTTGTTGTTCAGAACAAGTTGTCTAGGTTAACCCAAGCTCCATCTGGTCAGGACAGCTGGAATTTAGCTTAAATTATTCCCAGTTGGCATCTGATCATCCACTGTGTTCAGGGTAATCCTGGAGAGAGCCTGCACATTGCTGTTCCTCAGCCGACCAGGTAAGGACATGACCACAGCCCCACGGACCGCATGTCACCCGACCCCCACAGTGACCCCAGATAAGCAGCAAGGCTCTCCCCATGCCCAATTCATAAAGTTTATGTAATAAATGCGAAACAGCTGTGGATGAATTAATTCTCAGACTAAATCTGATATCTTGAAATACTTTTCTGCACTTTCCTATTCTTTTTTACTGTTGTGGTTTAACCCCAGGCAGCAGCCGAGGCCTGCACAGCCACTCACTCATTCCCACACCAGTGGGACTGGGGAGAGAGTCAGAAGGGTAAAATAACTCATTAGTTGAGATCAAGACAGTTTAACAGGGAAAGTAAAAGCCATGCCACAAGCAAAGCAAAACAAGGAATTCATTCACTGCTTCCCAGGGGCAGGCAGGTTCAGCCATATCCAGGAGCACCAGGCTCCATCACACGTAGCAGTGATTTGGGAAGACAAACGGCATCACTGCAAATGTCCCTCCCTTCCTCCTTCTTCCCCCCACTTTATACACTGAGCCTGGTGCCAGGTGGTCTGAAATAACCCTTTGGTCAGTTTGGGTCACCTGTCCCAGCTGTGTCTCCTCCCAGCCTCCCAAAGAGTGTGGCTGTACCAAAAGCAGAGAAGACCTTGGCTCTGTGCAAGCCCTGCTCAGCAATAACAGAAACATCTCTATATTATCAAGCACAAATCCAAAACACAGACCCATACAAACCACTGGGGAAAAAAAAAAAACCAACAAAAAAACCCCACAAAGCAGAGGAAACAAAAAAAAGGGTGAGAAAAATAAAGTGTTAAAGAAATATTCTGCCACCTTGTCCACTTTTTGTGTGTAAGAAGGTTCCTAAAAGCAACACTATGAAATGTGAATTATTTAATGGTTGTTTTCACCATGTTGAATA
The DNA here is from genome assembly GCA_013400735.1 of Pomatostomus ruficeps. NCBI lineage: Eukaryota > Metazoa > Chordata > Aves > Passeriformes > Timaliidae > Pomatostomus > Pomatostomus ruficeps. Next base: position 25,408 of record VYZT01051590.1, on the reverse strand, counting down.
GTGCTGGGTGTGCATTCAAAATACAACAGCTAAAAGTGAAGTGAATTGATTTGGGGGTTTTTTGGTGCTGTGTAGTAAAACTTGCAATAAATAATAATAATAATACAGATTCTTTTCCTAAGCCTACAGCACAAAGAAGAAAATATCAGTAAACTTTTTACTGTTTCTAAACATCTGACAAATTACTGTTGTTATCTGTTTATTCTTGTTAATTTAGCAGAACAACAAAAACATCACTTTATTAGCCATACTTTTTCCTAGTAAAAAAATGCATTGTTTCAAACCATACATTTAAAATGTTTAGCACACTTTTGGCAAGCATATGGGCTCTGATTGTCAAACATATGCCATAAATTCATAGGCAGAGTCAGGGCAAATCATTTGACCTTCTTGTGGCTTAGACAATCCAGCTGTAAAATTAGATGAAAGCAGAACTGAAAAACAGATGCTGCTGCATCCAATTTGAGCTTTCTTGAGCAAACAACATCTTAAGAGAGCATAATGAATGTCGTGTATGAATTGCGATATTTTATTTGATGCTTATCAGCACAATCTGTAAATTAAAATAAAAACCTGGAAAACTCTGCAAGTCTGCTGCATATATTATACTGAATTTCCTAATTTACAAATTTTGTGTGTGTTTCCAAAGACAGGCAGTAACTGCCTAGAGAACTGAGCCTACTGGGCCTTTGGCAAGGAAAGGTTGCCTGGAGTGAGTTGGGTACCACAGCCTGAACCATCTGTCACATCCACTCTGGACCCACAAGAGCTTGGAGGGACTTCCAGAGAGGAGGCCACGCCAAAGCTCCTGGAACATGCAAGGGTTCAGCTAATTTTCTAGGCAGTCAGCCACCCCAGAAGCTCTACCTGGAGTTTGAATTTCTTCTTTCCTCTTACCAAATCATAGGGAAATCTACTTTTTGCTCATACCTGGGTTGCCAGCTTCTGCTGGGCTCCAGTGTGCCAGCAGCTGACAAGAGCCTGCTGCAATGTCCTTTTCAGCCAGCTCTGCCTTCCCTGCTAGGAGGAACCCATCACACCTGTGCTACCACTGCAACTGTGCAATCACAGCTGGTGGACTTCTTAAAAAGCTTTAAACCACAGTTTGCTCCCAGGCAGGAAGGCAGAACTTGAGCAGGGGCAGTTGCAGACACCTACCAGGGAATATGAGTTGCCACTTTGCTGGTTTTGGTCTTTCCAAGTTTATATTGGGAAAATATTTTAAAATCCTGAAGGAAAATTAAGAATGAAAAAAATAAAACAAAACATCACCAGAATGCACATCCCACAAGTCAAGTCTGTTTCCTTGTGTCTGAACTTGGAAATAAACCCTGCTCCTATTTCAAAGGAAAATGAGGCAAATAGCTGAATTTGCACCTTTTTTGCTGACCTCACCTTTTGGAGTTAGGAAAACCATATTTGGGTTATTTTCAAGACCATCACTTGGAACAAGAAAATAAAGAAAGAACTCTAAGTTTCACCTAAGAAAGAGTGAAAATAAGTGTGTCGCATGTTTGGGGTTTTCTTCCTATCTTTTTCCATCTCTTGACTACATAAAGTACTCAATGAATTCAGCCAGAACTGGAAGCCGTGTTTGCTTCACTCCCTTTTCCAAACCAGAAACTACATCCTGCTCAGTAAATGCCTTTCCCTACTGAATGCCAAGCAACCAAAAACCAGGTTCTGATGTTGCTGCAGCTGTTTCAAAGCCCTAACTACCACAGGGTCCTCACTGATGACTCCGGGTCTAGGACATAATGTAATTAAACACAACAGATGCAGAACACTAAAAAGTTTTTAAACTTTTTTTTATTTAGTAATGCTGTCCCACTGTGCCAACAGGTGTAGTTTTCATTACAAATAATAAGGAAATGTTAGTAATTACCGTACTATATTTTTGGTGTCAGCAAATAAAATAAATTCTTCCTAAATATATTAACCCTGTTTTTGCCCTACAGGAATAAAGCTGATTGAAATACATTTCTCTTATAAACACTTCCTCATACCTTTGGAGCTGTTTATGAGGAAGGAGTTATTACATTAATTATCCTGTCATTCTGAAATTTAAATCATGTAGCAATATCCAGTATCACATCCTAAGGGCACATTATATTTTCAGATAAAGATTTTTTTATTATTATTTCAAAAGAAGACCCTTTATTCTAAAAAATTTGCATAAATTCTTGTCATTTTATCTAATTTGGTTCTTTCATGGAGACAATCCATCACTTGGTTACTAAGATAGCTTTTGCAATTGAACACTGATTTGCCAGGGAATGTATGCATGTTTTATATCTTCTTGAACACAGAGTTTAAAGAATACTGTGAATTCCCTGGAAAGCAAGAAGCTGAGAGGGATGAAGTCAAAGTCTTTTTTTCATAAATGTCACAGTTTAATCAAAAAATAAAATAAAGGGAGAGAAATTACAAGATATATAACTAAGAAATTCCACTAGAAGGGCAAAGAACACATCACATTTCACCAATGAGACAAAATCTTTGTTTGTTCTTGCCTGTTTAGATTATACTAACTCTCACAAACCAACTTTATCTACTTCAGCATATGATGCCACAAAATCAGTTTTGATAAAATGTGATCCAACATGAGATGTACCAAGATACCTTTTAGTGAATGAACAAAAACCAATGGCATTCCTTGTTTTGCAAAGAAGACTGCAGGAAGGATTCACATAGGATTTAACCACACCTTAATTCCCCAGCACTTTGAGCATTTTGGATAGTTAATATTTTTATGTTTCTGGTTATCTATGAATTTTAATTAAACATGAATGGTTCTGTCAGATGGCGAAGAACTTCATTTGATATTCCAACCCAATCCTAAACTCCCAAACATGAAGTTAAATGTCTCAAGTAGTTCAAGAGCTCTATAAGCGGACAACAACAGAATTTCATTTCTTTGTAACAATATTTTAGTAGTGGGGACTGCTCATTCAAATGAGAGAGACACCAGAGCAATGAAATTCTACTTCACACGATGTGGAACTGCCTCTTTTGGGGGGACAGTCTGGGATTCTCAGTTCCAGCTCAGCCCTTACAGCCTTGGCATCTCAGTTCAAACATTAATCTGGACACATCTTGTTTGCATGAGAGTAACTTCTGAGGAATGATTTAAAGCCCTTCTCCAAAAGCTTTACTCTTCCTGTCAAGAAGGTTTAAAGTCCATGATAGGTCCCACAGTTAAATCCCCTTTTTGGAGAGCCAAGAGAGAGCTGGTAGCTGAGAAGCTGAATAGAAAAGAGGTCTGCCATGGCAGAACAGGACTGAGCTTCACCAAGTATGCGTCCATAAGGAAGAGTTTGCCTGTATGTTCCTCCCCACAAGACATTGCAAAAGAGCTTACGTGCAAGGCAGGGAATGCCACTTGCACTTGTGTCTTCTGGGGAAGGGGAAAAGGCAGGCTAAAACCAGATAAGTGAGTAAAGAGCAATATCTTTCTAAAAGTTTTAGCATTTTCCTTTTTCTCCTTATGGTTACAATCTGGTTTGTACTTGAAGCCTTACACCCGGTTGTGAGGCTGTGCCTGAGAAACCGATGTGAAGCAGCTCAAGGGCCAGTGGCTTCAGCTGCATCTTGGCTGTTGGTTCATCCACAAGAACAGCAAAATCCATGCAGAAATAAAACTTTAGAGCCAGAATTTAAGACTCTAAGGCTGCCATGCTGAATGGATTATTGGATAATATTTATTAGGAAGCAGAGATCACCTACAGAAAGCGTGTCCAGGTAGCCCTTTCTGCCAGAGAAGGCTGAAATGGGTGACAGGGCTCCTCCGCACTGACAATGCTGTGGGTTTGCAGAATGATGAGTGTGGTTATCCCATGTTGCATGGAAGAGAACCAGGAAAAAATCTTTTTTGTCACCACTATTTCAGTGCAAAACATTAAGTGATTTGGTTAAAGCATTTTTTATTCCTGAAAAAGTTAGCCAAAAAGAACCAACCGCCCCCCCCCAACCCAAAAATAACCTCCCCCAAATCAGGAATATGTCCAAGAATGTAGACAATTTAGGAATGCAAGTAAGTTACTGATTTCATAGTCAAAATCAGGGACTTTTGACAGGCCTTGGATACCCATATGAGAGGAGAACACACAGGAAAAGGTGAAGAGTAAGGAAAATCTCAGGGGAATAATTTCTGATATTAAGTACAAGATTCCATTAGGAACCTCTGGAAAATTTCCAGCTGAGGGGCAGAGAATATTCAAACACTTTACTTTCACATAACCAAGCTGTGTTTTTACATTTCCACAGCTCTTTGGTCTCCCTGCCAACTTTTTAGGGAACTTGTACATTACTATTAATTCAGAAAATTAATCTCAGAATATGATGCTGTACATTACAATCTTTTTACCCATAATTTGGTAGTGTACAATATTACAATAATCTTTTCAGTCACCAAATAAAAATTAAAAAAGCAGACCGACTTTAATGGCTAACAGTCCATATTGCTCTGGATCACTTTTTACAGTGAAGATGTGACAAGAATAAACAAACAAAGTTCAAAAATCTTTACTTCCAACTGATGGTTGACTTCCAATTATATGAATAATTAATAAAATAATTTAAAGAAGAATCAGTATAGGTTCAGAAAGTAAATGCAGATCAAAGCCATCCTACATTAATAAAATATTGAGCTACATAATATCCTTGAACTGAGTGGGTTTTTTGTCAGGAAGTTAATTGGTATTCTGAACTTTCACTTTTAGTGCTGACCCGAGGCTAGCAGGAAGGACAGTTGTTCTGCAAGGAAGTGTGTGACAAGATGTTAAAATTTTTATTGTCTCCGACAGTCATTTACATTCCTAGTCAAACAGCCTGCAACAGAACTCAGCCTGCCTGTGACTATTGAGTGCACTGTGGCAATGTCAAGGACTTCTTTCATTATTTATATTTCTTTTTTGTTCAATTTGGCTGATGTTTGTTTTCCCGAGACCTGGCTGATCTCGCTGGAAACTGTTCCATTTATCCAGCTATGGCAAAGTTCAGAGCCCGTGCACGCACGAGGGGTGGCAATCAGTCAGCGGAGGAGAGCTCTGTGCTAATCGATACCCCCGGTACGCACCGACAAGCAGGATGAGCGTCATGCCCCCTTCCCCCTCCCCCAGCGAATGCACTTGCAAAATGTGCACTCCAGAGATGGAAATGTTATCACAGCACAGGTCAGTAAACTATTGATGGGCCTAAGCTATGTCTCCTGATGTACAGGGAATGATGTGTGGCGGTTTGATCTAGCAAGGGGACTGTTTTGTATGCCAAACACAGCGCTCTGCTTGGTGTTGTCTTTTTGGTTCACTTTACAATGCTTCAATGTCAAAGCTTCAGCAGACATGGGATCATATTGTAGGGATGTCTGCAGCACAGGTTTAAAAAAAAAATGTTTTCTGTAAATTGCAATGTTCTAAAAAATTAACTTCTGGTTTGTCACGCCTTAAAGTGTCAGAGCCTTCATACTGCTCTAACTTCATCTCATACGCAAATGATGACTTGCAGTGACTAGATAGTCAAGTTTACTAATGTTCTAATTATGTCAGTGCAAATTAGATATAGAGTAGTTTAAATTGCTTTGATAATGCCTGTAGGGTGACTACTAGCAATGAGAGAAATATCAGGTTAGACATTTGGGTCACAGCGTGTCAGCCTTTCCTAAAAAAAGTTGGACTTTTTCTCCTGATTTTGGTTTTGCCATAACACAAGTTTTAGATCCTAAGTTCAATTTGTTTGGGGGAGGAAAAAAAATCAAAACCATTGGAAGCAATTTTATAGTATAGCCTATAATGTATAACTTAAAAATGTTTTCCCATGCACACACCTGTGTCTGGTTCTCTTTTTCCATGTTCTGTGTGGTTCGCAGCTGGGGATAGAAGCCACTTGAAACTGCAGACTTCCAGAGTCCACCCCACCTCTCCAGGCTTGCAAGAAGAGCCCTCCCTCTCCTCATGGAGGGACCAAGGGCTAGTTAAAATGGAAGCTCATATTCTTGATAGAGAAAACAAAAGTTATTCTGAGGTATTTCTGAGCAACTGGCCAAGTCTGAATATTTCCTGCCCACTAATGAATCATGCAACAGGGGCAGCCACGGGACAAACGGCATCTTGTAGGTATTCCAAAGCCCACCCACCATCTGCCACAAGGAATTCTGCTCCTTCCAGAACCCTCTCTCTTCAAGGCAAAGTGATTTCACCACCCGTGTCCTCAGCTAACTCATCTGCAAGTGGTACAGTCTGGAGTTCTGAAATACAGACTGTCTCCAGTGTACATATCTTACATTTACACACATGTGTTTGTAGGCATGTGTGCATGCATATGCATATACCTGTAGTCACACTCCACGCAAGCATTTTGTACTATATACTTGTGATAAATGCTACAGAAAGAAAAAATTCACTTTATTACTGTGGGACATCACATTCCCACTGATTAAGACATCTCAGCCTCCGAGACTCATTCACCTGTGTTGGCACAAAATTGAATCAACACTTCAAAAAAGTTTTCTGGGGCAAGGATTTCACTCTGAGTAAAACCACACATGACTATTGTCACTAGATCTGCTAATGACAAGGCAGCAGCAGATGGTATTTTCCAGGCAGATGCAAGAGAGAGATGCCTCCTCAGCTAATAGAACATAAGCCAACTTGAAACCAGAAGTCCTGTGAAAACATAAGTGCAATCCTGGAGCCTGAAATAAGAAGCCTTCTGGATAGTCAGCATATATCTGTTTTGGCTGCACTGGGATTGCCACACAGCTTTTACAGTGTCCTGCCGCTTCATCCGTGGCCAGAGCAGAGGCTGTGCCTGCTGCAGTCTCCCACATGGATATGGATGAGGGAACAGTTTAGCTACAGCCCTGATGACAAACTAGCACCAGGATGTGATGGTACACACTGCTGACACTCTCTTGACACACATTTGCTCTCTGCCAACCAGCTGCACCCAGAAAATACCCAGGGATACTTTGAGGGACTATCATGCATCAAGAGCCACTCTCGGCAGGCAGAAGAGACCAAGCCATTCTGTTTGGGGAGAAAGGGAGGGAAATTAACCACACAGAAAAAGCTGTACTACGCCTTTTATCTGCAGGGATAGATGACAAGATTTTCTCCATCTATTTGTTATAAAAGACAGACCCTCTGATGTCTACCTCCCAGACTCTGACAAAGAATTTAGAGAGAAATGATGAAGCATATAAATATTCAGCAGTACAATTGTCTCTTTCCTTATAAATACAATATTTGAAGCAGTTATTGAAGTGAGCACTCATAATTATGCCACAGAAAATAAATAAGTAGCAGATATGTGAGAAAATTATAGGGCCTAGCCATTATTCTGCTTCTGGACCCCAAATGTACTTTATTTTGATGGACCAGGATGTTCTTTATGTACAGCTGAAACCCTGTAAAAATGAAGTAAACAGAACTAGATGTAAAGAGATAAATCAGGCCATATAGCTGTTGTGATGTATATTTGTACAAAACTGTCTATACTTTTGAGTTGTAGCCACTGTTTTTAGTAATGTTTCTGTTCATCCTGTATTTTTCTTCATCTGCCCACCTTCCTCATCTTTGTTTTCAGAATTACTATAGGAAAATCAAAGCATTCTTGGTCTTCTTGGAGGGTGGGCCAGGTGATCTTTAAAGGTCCCTCCCAACCCAAATCCCTCTATTATTCTGTGTTTCTGCTACTCTCCTGTATGAGACAAGGTTTACAAAATAACCCATTGGAAAAGAAACACTGGGTAGGTTTATTGGCGTCGAACAGATGGCTAAAAGGGACATAATGGAAAACATTTAAGTGCTCAAAAAGGTACTGATTAAATGCAAACTAGACACATCTCAAGTGTTCAGATAGCCCAGATTAATCTTTTAGGGAACATGGAGAAAACAAATTCCATCAGAATATATATATCTCGTGGAAAAAGTGGGAAACAGTAAACTCGATTCAAGTAGCAGTATGCAAAAATAACTTACATATTACGGTAAATTTGCTGACTCAGAACAATTTAATAATAGTAAATTTGCCTATTGTCAGACACCACCCTCTGAAACCTACTGCTGTGATCCAGAACATTAATTCTTCTCCATATGCAGTCAATTGGCAGCTGCATGAAGCCTACACAGTGTAAAAAAAATTGTACAGATGTCCTTTTGCAAAGAAAAGCTGAGGATTATGGTGGAAAGCAGAGAAGTAGCCTTACTCTGGTTCAAAGGGTATTTTTATAATTATGTTCTTTTTGTTCTCAAACTTCCACCCCCAGATCCCTTCCTCCCTACCTCACCAGACTCTCTAAAGCTCTTCTTTTAGGCGAGTGCTTTATATGTGTGGTAACTTACATTTTGGAATAGATATGTATCTTTCCCTCAGAGTAGATGCAAATTCTTTCTCAACTTACTCTTTATTTTCTTTTAAAAACAACAACAACAAAACAACTAAGAAGGAACATGTTGCCAAAATAAACAGAGTGAGCTTTGTACAGATATCCTGATAGGGGGTACAGAAGTTTTGATGGGGAAGAAGGAGTTAAATGTGAATAAAAAAGGCAAAAAATAACCAAAATAAAACAAACAAAAAAATATAAAAGAAAACCAAAACCCCCCTGCACATATTGCGAAATCTGTTTGGGGAGAACAAAAGAAGAATGGAAAGTTTCTGTCTCTCTATTCACTCCTGGATGACAAATAATCTGAAGACTGTTTAAAAATGAATTGTGCTGGACCTACATCTTTGAACCATCTACTCTACAATGACTGCACCCTGTTAAAAATATAAGGGAACGCCCATGACAAACAAGGTACTTTATCAATTTACCATCTCTGTCTTGATGTGTTTCCTTCAATAACTGCAAATTAGACGTAGGCAGTGAGGATACCTGCACAGTTAAATTCCTTGTGAGACTGCAGGAAAGGGATGCAGAGGACAATAAACTGTCGGAGCTCCGTAACCAATGTGCTAAAAGGAGTTCTGAACTTGGTGTGATTGCCCACCACTCAGTGCAAAATAATGAGGATTGTTAAAATGATTTCAGTGGGATTTTTTGGGGCTAGATGGTGCAATTTCACATCTTGCATAGGAATTATCCCAAAACAATTTCAGTGACTGTTTCGTATTACACTGCTCTTTGCCTCGTTTCATACCGGGGTCCTGCACAGGGCTGCAAAAACCAGGATACAATTTATACACTTGCCATCTGTGCAGGGTGTGACTGTCACAAGAAATGCACAAATACTTTCTGGGGTGAGATTTCTTGGTGGTTATTGCATAAGAGAGACATATTTAAATGCACACTTTAACCTAGATGGTTCTAATCTGCAACTGCGGGAAGTCAGTCCAAAAGGAATTCCATATTTTGCCAGGCCCTTGCATTTAGCTAAACTTTTGCCCAGTCAAGTGATATTGAGAAGCTGTTTCTAGCCAGGCCATCCTACTACTCACTCCCTGTCTGTCTTTTTTAATTATCAAGGCAGTGTTTAAAAAAAAAAAAAAAACAACAGAAAAACCAGAATGAAAGCCTTCATACCCTCTAAACACATCAGCATTGATTACATGACAATTGAACATATTGTACTTCAAGGGGAAGGAAGAAGTCACTGTGCAGAGTACCTGGTCTTCTGTTTGCTTAGTGCAGAGCTAAACAGAAAACTAAAAAGGAAATAAATTAAAAGGACACAAATTTCCTGAAATTTTGAATACCTCACAGGTTGAGGATTTTCATTTTTTGGAGTGAACGTGATGTGGGGAGGCACTATAGCTTGAACAAGCTCCCAAAAAATGACCCTACTCCAAGGAATTTACTGCCCAGCCAGAGTGCTGCTGTCTGACTATCCATGGACAACTCCCATGTCAGAAAGTGGAGTGCCTTTTATAATTAACAGATAACTCTTCTTTGATGGCATGCCAAGAAAATAATAACTTTGCTACAGCAAAATGTAAAACTCTGTCAAAAGGAGGCATCTATCTGTTTCCACAAGTCCCATGGTGATCAGTTTGGTCCTAATTAACAGCAGCTTTCTAAAGTGAGAGATAATTGCTAGCCCACATAACATAGATCTCAATAGCTAAAATGAGCAATAACGAATACTCACTTTGTAGCTTGCCTGACAGAATGCTTAGACTACAAAAAGTTAAAGTAGTACCTCGACTACAGCTGATAAATGAGATTCCTTTACTGTCCTCCGCTTTCTGTCAGTATTTCAGAACTATCACTTTTAATGCTTCAGGTCTGGAGCTCTGTCTCTTAAAGTCAGAGATTTATGGCAAGTGAGAAATGTCCATATTAAAAAGGTAAAAGGAGATTCAGATTATATCCTTTTCTGACCATTATAATTAATAACTGGATCTTCAGTTGTAACTAATTGAACGAAGGTCAGTGCGTTGCCATGGTAATGTCCTAGCCAAGCAATTTTACCCATTTTCCAGTCTACTGCCCCTTTGCATAACCACAAGTTATAAAATGTTTTAATTGCAAGATTTGCAAATGATGCAACATCTGGGCTGCAGATTTCCATATAAAGGAAGAAGATTAATGGGATTATTAACATATCTGTGCAAACCCTTGAAGTGCTGAATATAATTACTGAACACCAGCATTTTCACTGATCATCTGTGCGACATGTTGGAAATCCATGTAACTAAGGAAGAAAATTGCAGATGTGTATTTTCCTTTCTCTGTGCCACTAGTAATTAGAAGAAGTGTCATTCTATTGCTGCCTTGGAATAATAGAGAAATATCTTTAGTCACTTCACCAGAACAACACTAACTTCTGTACTGCAGTTTCATTTGATTAGATTTGAAAACAAGTCATGTTAGTGAACCTTAAATTCTGATTAGCGATTTTGACCTCCTTATTCCAAAAACACACCAACAAATAGCAAGCAACCAGCCCTCCATTCTGTGTATATAAAAACATATTTTTTTTAAAAATGTAATTTCCTTCTAACTAATTAAAATCAAATTATTCCTCTAAAAAAAACCCCCACAAATGCATGTGGGATTCTAACATCACTCAAGAATAGTACAGTAGTTGCATGAGAATGATAAAATTATTTCCTTTCTTATTTATAAGAAAGGAAAAAAAGATGAATATTTGCATACACAGGGGAAAAAAAAAGAAAATTCAACTACACAGTTTGAAATATCAACTATGAATTTAATGTATTTATATCCTGATGAATTGAAGAAAGTACAAACTTGCACTCCAGTCATTCTTCACAATGGCAGAAGAGCCAAGAGCTCTCTTGCCAGGACAGCTACAGAATCTGTTCTTTCACAAAAGCAGCAGAAAACTGTTTCTTTGTTTTCTCAGAATGTGGTCATGTAAAGGCATGGGTGACTTCCAAAAATGTCAGAGGCATTGGCAATTAGAAGTCTCATCTAACTTTCCCCATTTTTCTTCAGCTATTGAAGGACTCAGCAAAATTTTCAACCAAAACTACATGATTTAGGAATCCAACTTCCATTTTTAGAAAAGGCTTAGGTAACGAAGTAGTTCCAATTTAGTTTCCTACATAATTTTAATGTTTAATTTATTCAATAGCCAATTAAAAAAGTATAAAATTCAAGGTTCAGTCTTGCAACAGCTTCAATGTCTGGGTACTATGAACTCACTCTATTTAAAGCACAGCTTGGGAATTTGTGTTGAAATGCAAAATCTATTGTCTGTAAATTTGCAATGAGGTATACCATGTCCATTGGAAATACTTTTCCATACTTTCTGACACAAAAACCATGGGGCTAAGAGCAATATTTCTACCCAATTTAAAGATTAGGGCTTTTAAAATATTTTCCACTCATATGACTTTGCATAAATGTCTTCTAACACCACCTCATTACAACGCAAGAATGAATCATTTATATGGATGTAAATTTAGAATCACTTCTGAAAACTCTGAGGAAGCCTCAGATCTGCTAAGTTAACATGAACTCCTCTTGGTGGAACATCTTTGGGAGGGACATAGAATCGCTCTGTTCTACACATCTGCAGAGCAGCCCCCTTTCCTGCCTACAGAAACCTTCTCCCTTTGAAATACTTCCTTGACAAAAATTACAGGATATTGTAAATCATGTTTTGCCTAGATTTTCAAAAGGAATAACTCAACAACTTCTGGGCCCTACAGAATGAAAAAGCAATTTTAAGATTTCCAACATGCCCACTGATGTAGATCTTAGTGATGCCTTTTGAAGATTCACCTGATTTCAAAATGTGGTGGATTGACCCTGACTGGGTGCCAGGTGTCCACCAAAGCTTCTCTCCCCTCCTCAGCTGAACAGGGGAGAAAAAATATTTTTATAATATAAAATATAATAGCTCAAGGACTGGGACAATGACAGGGGGACATTACACCAACCTTGGTAACACAGCCAAAATATATTCTTCAGAATCAGCTGATGTTTATGTGAACAGGTACAAAGTTAGGGAAGAGAAATTAGATGAAAATCATGTGAAAAAAATAATGCAATATCAGTTAAATTAAAAAAGAGGAATGAAAGTTTTAAAAGTAACTGCAAAAATAATTGCCAAAAGATTTAGGACATGGCTAATGTGGTGCAAAGAATCCTGTACGTGTGTCGTTGTGCTCACATCATGGTGGGCTGTGCAGTCATGAAAAGACCCATGATGGAAGAAACATTCCTGTGAGCAGCCTCTGCATAATCAACACCTTTTTTGAGCTAAATTCTTTTATCTCACTAACGAGTTGTGCAATTCAACACCAAGCGTAAATGCTGCTGCTGTGAACAGATTATATGAGTCTTATTTATAAGGTATTTCCAGAGATACAAGTGTTTCTAATTCTCTGTTAAAAAAAAAAAAAAAAGAGTAAAGATGTGGTGGTATATGTCCCAAAATCCACAAATCCCACTTAAAATATGAAAAGACATATCCTCTTCCACCTCAAAGAACCAGCCAGGATAGGTCCCAACAGATGGGACAAATGTGGCAGATGAAAAAACCACCACCACCAAAAGAAACCCAACTCTGAGGCATGTTTTTCACACTGCATCTCTGTGGGTGGTACACAAATATATTGCTTCTTACACAGAACCCAAAAATACAGGCCCTAATTATCTTAATGATTTATTATTTCACTAGATTTTTAAACCAGAAACTCAAAGCCTTATCAGAAGGCAAGAGTCCAGATCCCATCCTGATGTGCCCACAGTAAAAATAAAATCTCACTGAAAACACAATAGCCTGAGGATCTTCTACCTACCCCCACCTCAATGTGAGGATTTTGGCAGGTTCTCTATCCTACTATTACCAGGTCAGAAACCATTATATGATCCAATAAATTGTTTATAACCGAAAGGGTTCCAGAATTAAACTAAAAACATAAGGAAGGGAGGAAAACCAGAGACACAGTACAAATTTCTGTGATATACACCCCTCTATTTTAAATTTCTAGCACTTGTGGAGACATCAGGAAATCATGCTTGTGGTAGCTGAAAGCTGACATCTAATTATTGAAGCACCACAAGAAAGAGAAACTCTGGGAAAAATGTGGCTTAAATACCACTCTTCAGTAATTTCCCCTTACAAAACTTTCTCTGCACACCAAAAATGAAGGTTGGTTGTTACCTTTATTTGAATACAGTGTAGGTTGTATTACCTGTTTCAGTATAATAAAAGAACTAATATCGGAGTATAGGGTGGGAAATAGGGCAACTACGGATGCATGATACTGATGATCTTTAAATAGCATTTTAGTACTCAAGCTTTTTTGGTTTCTCACAATGCTTTTGAGAATGTTTTAAAATTACATATCATAAATGAATACTAATTTTATGCTCTAAATCTTTTCTGGGTAAGATTATCTTTCATAGATGATTTTTTCATGTTCTCTTACAAATTTTTATTACAGGAATAATTACAAGAAAAGGAGAATGATTAATAAAGTATCACTATTCTCCCACTGGCATTTCTGGCCTCATCAAAAGTGTCATTTTTTTGCATAATAGATTGACTCACACTTCAAGTGTGAAGCAACACTTGAAATTATCCATGCACATACTGATACACGTCCATATGTTTTTCCATCATTTCTCAAACAATAAGCCAAGGGCAAAATTCTAGTCTAGGAAACCTTCTAGAGTAATTCTTACACGTGTATTTTCCAGCAAATGTTCCACATCACTTGAATACCACTAGATAATAAGCAGCACACAAAGAATATCCCCACACCACACTTACTAGCACACTGCAACATTTAAAAAAAAAAAATGTATGAAGTGTAGCAAAAAATACAAGAAAGTTAATAATTTTGCTCCTGGGCAATTCAGACTAAGGATTCTTTAGGATATATTAAGAACTGGTGGTTACATACTTTACACTAGTTAGCATCAATTGAAAGTGACAGGATAAAGAAATCCGACAGAAAGAAAGGATAAAATTATCTACCCTATCACCTACTACAGCAAGTTCAGTGAAGCAGTAGATCCTTTAGACTCTAATGGGAATGGAAAATAATTTTGTCTATTTATCTAATACCATGCTTGCCAGGTATCTAATAGGCAAGGTGTGGTATTTAACGATTTCGCAGTAAACATATCAAAAAGTCAATTCTACCGTTCACTTACCAAGGGAACAGCCTGTAGCAGAATATAATGAAAAATAGACTGAAAACACATTTTACTTTTAAGCAGGCTATTTCAAGAGAAGAGAAACAAACCAAGACTAAAATTAAATATTAAATTAAAAATTGAGAATATAACACATACATCAGTGTCCTGTGGATTAACTGGGAAAATTCATTTACTCTTAGGAGTCCCCACAATAGATTATAATGTTTCCTTAGCCCCATTTCTCATCCTGTTTTTTTTGGAGAGTGTTTGCTAATTGCAGGTCACAGTTCAGCAGCCTGGCTGATGAGTACAGCTTTTCCCAGCATTCCAAGGAAACCCATCAGCAGGGGCTTGAGGCACCTGCTTCCACCCAGGGCGGGATGCAGGAACCCTGTGCCACAGGCACAGAAGGAGGTGAAGGCAGTGGAACTACCCCATCCCCGTGCCTCTGCCTTCCCCTTTTCCCTCCCCATGCCTGCAGTAGGTCCAACACCTCAGTGCTGCAGCAACGAGCCAGGCCACAGGAGAAGTTTAAAAACCTTCTGAAGGGTCACATCCTCCTTTCCTCATACTGCCTTAATTAAGGTTCTGCTTGTGCCATGCTTCCTCTTATGATTTCATTCTCTAGGGCACTCATCCCAGAAAATTCAAATTTCACCTGTGCTGGCATATAAATCTCATAAAGCAGCACATGCTTCATATTCTGCAGCATGGTGTATTGTGTAGGAGAAAAGCTGCTGCAGGTGCCAGTTATCCTTTAGTTAAAACAGAAGTCACTGCAACATCAGAAAAAAATATCTGGCAGTGTTTTGAGGGTTGTGTACACTAGGCCAGAAGTTGGAGGGATATGAAGAGAGAAGGAATCATAACCTTTAAAAACTAAAAATGGAAGTAGATGAGAAAAAAACAATCTGTATCTGAAAAGATTATTTAAAGCAAGAATGATAATTCAGGAGAATTTTTATTTCTTTCAGCCATTTGTCCATTCCTGTTCAATTATTTCTCAAGGAAAGAACCAGCTACCACCAAAGATCACAGAATTACAGACTGGTTTGGGTTTGAAGAGACTTTAAAGATCATCCAGTTCCAATCCCCCTGCCATGGGCAGGGACACTTTTCACCAGACCCTGTTCAACCTTTTCATCAGAGCTCTGTTCAACCTGGCCTTGAACACTTCCAGAGACGGGGTGTCCACAATTTCTCTGGGCAACCTGTTCCAGTGTTTTACCACCCCCAGAGTAAATAATTTCTTCCTAATATCTAATTTAAACCTAGGCAAAAAAATGAAAAAATATCTAGCTGCTGCAAAACTTCACCACTGTTCTCACATATGGGAATCTGCTCTGGTGTGCAGTTGTAAATGTTAACAGATAAAAAAGGAACAAAAAAAAAAAAAAGGAAAGAGAAAGCTATAATAAAATAGTCATAATGCTTTTGTAGTCACACCAGGATGGGCAGCAGCAATATCTTCTGAATTGCTGAGTGAAGAGAATTAGGAAATCTTTCTGAAAAATGTTAGCTTCTTACATTTAAGACTGACTATATCTCATCTGAATAGTCATTTACTGGAAAACTGTCAGCCTTGATTCAAGATTTTCCAGAAGCTTACTGAGAACAGGTCATGTAAAATACAAGCATTCAAGCATTCAAAAAAAACCAAAACCAAAACCACAAAAGAAACTGGAAAACAAATGTATGCTTTTCATCTAGGTCACTTATTATTTTGCTGAGGACAATGTAAAGGCAAAGTACATATTTGAAACATCAGAATATTCAGGTTTCTGTGTGTCACTAGACAGCAATGAGCATGAGCCTTCTACACTGAAACTATCCTATATATATTACTCACTTTCTTATAGGGAACGATAAAACACTCAGCAAAACAGATCAAGAAAAGACACGATACAGATCTCACTATTATAGCTAAGAAATGCCAATGAGCTCCTCATTTTGACCCCAAAATACTGGCCTTTCCTTGACCTAAGTCTCTCACAATGGTGCTAAGTTAATGTTTGGACTCAATGAACTTTGAGGTATATTCCAACCATAAAGATTATATGAAAATATATACTTTTACAAAAGCACATGATTCCTATTCTGGGTATAATTGTTGTTTTTAAACCCCTTTCGGGAGAATCAGGCAACTCATGAAAAATCTGTACTGGATTTTCAGGAAAAAAAACCCCAAACACAACAACAAACTCACCTGACATTTTCACAGTCTAGCAATCCCCTATACTTTAAGTTTGTGGAACTAACAATCATTTTTCAAATTGCTAGATTTTTTACTAAATTGGTGCGGAACAGGCTGTATGCTTGCCGGGATCATCCTGTCTGCTTCAGCTTCATACTCTAAGACTGGATTTATTTGGGCTAAGATGGCAGACCTACAACAAAACCACAGAGTACAAGTATTTGGTCTAGAACAACTATTTAGTAGTCTGGACTTTATTTAAAATCAATGGAGGCATTTTAAAGGGGGCAAGTAAATTGATTTTGTGCCCCTGGAGGGGCCTGTTTTTCCTTCTTGACCAGAAAGGAACTTTAGGTAACTTTTTCAGACAGACAGC
Source organism: Pomatostomus ruficeps (assembly GCA_013400735.1). Taxonomy (NCBI): domain Eukaryota; kingdom Metazoa; phylum Chordata; class Aves; order Passeriformes; family Timaliidae; genus Pomatostomus; species Pomatostomus ruficeps. Next base: position 8,272 of record VYZT01051590.1, on the reverse strand, counting down.
CAGGTTGTAAACTCATAAAAGTAAGAGGAATCCCATCCAAGGCTCTAAGAATCAGTCAGCTTTACCATATACATTTTCTACTCCACAGTGTATATTAAAGTTTGGTCATGCTCCCTTCCCTAAAGGTAGAGTGCAAAAGTGCAAAATTAGTTTGTTTTAAATCCCTAGTGAGTCTCCTATTACAAGTAATTAAAGTTCAAGTCACAATCTCATAAATGATAATGAACTTTGAAGGCAGAAGAAAATTAAGTAATATTGGGAATGCAATAATCAGACTGCTTGTAAAATGTATGACGTGGAAAAGAAAGAAAAAAAACCAAACATGCCCTAGTGTGGCATCAGGGGTTCTTAAATTTTAAGCAACCCTAACTATTTTTTGTAGATGGGAAGCTGCACTTTTAATTCTCACACCACGCAGCACCAAACAAGCAGCACAAAGAAACTTGATCTCAACATATTGACTACACCTGGACAGTGCAGTGCAGTACTCCCTCAAAACGAGTAATTTCTTTATTATTACAAAATGTCTGGGGAAGGAATTAGTATTAGAAAATGTCTAGATTGGGGGCTTCTTTTTTTCTGGTTTGGTTGTTGCTTTGTTTTGTTTCTAATGATTACGCATAAGTACTACTGCCAGATGGGAGATCACTGGGGTTACTCTTAAATGAAGATAATTCTGCACTTGAGTGCAGTAATGCATTATACTTTATACTGCAAAGAACATATTCTAAAAATGTTATCTTCAGCTAGAGGTTGTTTAGTACTTTTTTGAATATGAACTCATTCTTGAAAGGGGTCTTAGGAAGAAGTTATCAACTCTAATTGCATCCAATGAAAGGCACTTTCTCAAACATAATTTCTACTTATTGTTACTTGACAGTTTATCTACATACTTGTCTTCCAGTGCAGATCAAAACATTTCAGTTTTAATATATTCTAAATTTCATTAAGAGGTCCATTTGAGATGGTGCTGAACATGAGTTTTTTTCCTCTTCACCTTGTATTATTCAAAATTGTACTGAGAGAGAAAATATTCCTCTCAAGTTCTTTGCTTGCTCCCTGCTTACAGACTGAGAATTTAGTCACACAGATATTTCAAATAACTATTTCTCTCCACAACAGGGACCCAGATTTGACTCCAGTCATTCTATTACAGCTCAGCAGACTTGCTCATTTCACACCTGGAGGCAACTGATGGAGTAACTCCATGGCAAAAAGCTCCATTAGTACCTTACAGTTAAAGTCTACTGAACAGACTCAGGATCACCAAGAATCAGCTTCCAAACTGAAAATAAGTTAACTTACAAATGTCATGACTTTGCTTGCCATCTTTTTTCTAACCTTAGTAAAAATGAAACTGCAACTTCTGTGGTAAGGTTAAAGAACAGCTATTGTTGACCTTAATGGAAAAGAACAGAGGAATTGTGTTGTTAGCTAAAGGAAAAGTGAACTGTGTCATATGTAGGTTTTAATATTTAATGAATCTATATGGCTGCAATCCATTATGTGACAATTTAATTATATGACAAAAAAGTTTGACAAATAATATTGTGGTAGGACATCTAATTCATTATTTAACAAAAAAATCAATACTTTCATAAATCATATTCCTACACACACTCATAGTCACACACACACAAGCTTTTTCAAGTAGGCAAAAATCCAGACACCATAGACCATTTGTTTCTTGGCCAGGACAAGTTTAAATTGAAGTTTAATCAGGCCTAGATGGGAATGAATTTTATTTATTTATTTTTTTAAAACTGGTAGATCAGAAACGGTTGCTGCCAGATGTTTTTCCTCTGATAGATTCCCAAAAGTGCCGTATAACTAGAAGGACTATCTTTTGTATTTAACGGACAAGGATGAAATGCCAGATTTCACTATTCTTAACCACACAAAACTGCTGCTTGGGTCAATGGGAGCACTGGGGCGAGCAGCCAGGCAGGCAAAGAGGGTCTTCAGGATTAGTGCTCAAGTTGAGACACAACATCACAATCAATAATAGGACACAAAGGAAGCATCATGGTAATGATTTACAGTAAAGGAGTTTTTTTTCCCCCCTCTACAAACCGTTCAGATAAAAGCAGTGCCAGGGGAGTGACCCCCGTGGCATAGCAAAATTTCTCCATGAGGAAACAAAGAGAATGAGGATGGCAGGCAGGCAGAGCTGAAGGGGGGCACCCGGCATGAGCAAAGGGACAAGTAGATGTGCACTCCACAGTCCTGCATTCAGGAATGAAGAGTAGATGGAAATGAGTGAAGGGAGTGTGTGAAAGGAAACTGGGGATGAGGCGCATGAAGAAGGACTAGCCATCAGCAGCTCCCTGAGATCACTGCCTGTGGTTCAGAGAATTAATTTATTAGGAACAAATGCTTCCTCTCCAATCATTTAAAGTCTCCCCACATTTATACATGACTTCATATTTATTGGTTTGTCATATCAGTCCTGACATTTTGCAACTCCAGCCCAAGTGGCTCGACTCAAGGTCTCAATGTTTTCAAGTTATGAAAAATAACCCTAATTCAGTTCAGCAAAATGTTAGATTTAATATTTTGGCCCAGTTCTGCTAGGTAGCTCTACTCGCAGTCCATCTTTGAACTTGAATATTGATAATTCACACTGGTGTTTTCAGGAAATTTGATTCTTAAAAAAAATTTTAAAAATGACCAATTTCTTACAGCTGTCCAGACTACTATTTATGTCAAGTGTAGTTATCAGACAATTTCCGGCTGACTAGTTTGATGATAACGCATTGAAATTTTTGTTTCATTCTGACAGCATTATCACTTTAACAACAATTTGTCACAGTGCTTTCCTTGCCTTCTAATTTTTTTAGCAAATGTAGTTGTTATCTAGCACTTGATCCAGGGAGTTCATTCTCCCCTCCTGAACTTATGCAATTATTTTTTCATTATGTTGCATCTTAGCTTTTGCTGCCTGGGATGCTGTTCTGTGACAAGGGGGTTTTTTTAGTGAAGGTTTGAGGAATTTGTGTGGGCCCACATAAAAACAAATCTCTCCTCTCTTGGGGTATTCTGAAGAAACTACTCATGCTGTAAATATAAATATGTATATATACATACACATGCATCTTAACAAGCCAAGTTCTAAATACGAGAAGAGAAAAATGTAACATTCATCATTCCTTGGTGCATGAATTTCAAATGTGAAATTTGCTAGCAATACTCTTCTGAAAACTTTGGAAATACCTAAACATTTCAGTTTACATAATTTTATTTCCCAAATATTTAAAATTATTCACTCTAGGCCTAGGTTTTTGGTTTAATATTTTTTCCTATTTTTAATTGGGTACTGCATGTTTTCAGTTTTCTCTTGAATACTGTGTTACAGCTTAGAATGTAAATAACAGAATAGAGAAATCATTGGAAGTTTACTGCAGTGAAACATTTACTTCATTAAACATACTTCTGACTTTTCACAGTCACTGTTTGTAAACAGTTTGCTTTGATTATTTCTTTCTTTATTCATTACCTAATCTTGATCAGCCAAATTGAACGGTTCCTAGTATCTGGCTGCTTTGTTGTTTAATTATAATATCCAAAATTATTCAGAGACAAAGATGGTAGGAGAGTTTACCACTCAAACACTATCTGATGCCTGTAAATGAAAAGTTTTAATCTGTTTTTCATTAAAAAAAAAAAAAGACATAGGGAAGCTGTGTTTACTTGTTAACAAATAATCTTATGTGCATAGTAACCAAGATGAGAAGAGTTCTGCTTCTCCTCCAATCTCATGAACAATACAAGACGTTCACATTCAAAAAATTAAAGTTTACTGAAGTATAAAATGCAAAAAAAAAAAAAAAAAGAGTATGGTTTTGCAGTATTTCTATAGCAATGGAAAGGATTATTTTGAATCCCATATTAATGGACAAATTGTATGAAGTCACACACCCCATTCATAACATCCCTACATCGTGTATGCCATTGGATCTGCTTCCAGAACTTATTTCACACTGGTAGAAGCCATTTCCTTTTGCACCTCATCTTGCTCAAAGTAATTATCAACCATCACCTGAACACTCATCTGCATATGTAGTAGGGCATTAAAAATCGAACTAATTAGCACCTGGCTAACAAGGATGAATTCCCAGCCTAGACCAAAGGCACAGCTGCACTGCGTTCCTTAAGAGGGACAGCAGCAGCCTTCCTGTGATCCAAGTGTTAGCAGCTGATAAAGTAAGAGGAATGATAATGATTGCCATCAAGGCTGCTTGACTGCATAGTGAATGGCATTACTAAAGGCATCAGAATTTGTTGTTAGGACAAGGGTGAAAGCATTTTCAGCCATAGATCACCTGAAAGGGAAAAGACAAGGCCAACACCTGTGTTTTTCCATGCATCTCCAGTACTAATTGCATAAATTACATTTCAGAGAGAATAAATTGGTAAGTAACCCTAGAAGTATACTTGTAGTAAAGGCGAACAAAACCCACAAAATATTAGATGCACTGTCAGACCTTTCAGGAAGCGAAAAGGCAAATTCAAATTCTCAAGTCTCTTTCCCAGGGAAGAAATTGATCTGACCACATAAGCTTCGCTAGTAAATCAATAGTCTCAATGCCAAAAATATTTACTGAATTGAGCACAGTGAGCTAGTAGAGTTTTGTACTTACTGCTGGAGGGGAGTTGAGCCTGACACAAGTTCTGATCCCACTGACATACATAAAGCCCCAAGGCATAAAGGCCTAAATAAGATTCCTGTGAGAATCACAGGTGATGTTAACCAAGAGCATGTGCCCAGAGCTCGGATAGTTTAAGGGTAACTCCCTGGTAAGTAGTACACAACCCACCCTAACATTATGGATCATCTGTGAAAAAAAGAGTGCTTTACTTTAAGAAACCTTCCATTAAGATTATCTGTTGCTCCTGTATACTTTGCTGGGTTTGGCTATTAGACCTGCTGATCTCCCTTGAGTTCCTGTCAAGCATTTTAGCTGGGTGTATGTACCTTTCCTTTCTCTGTGGGGATATGATTGGGGTCCTACTCTTACCTCAGATCTGAATAATCTGAGGTAATTGTGCATTATACTCAATACAGAAAGATCCAGAATCCATTAGTGTCTGATGAAGATTGTTATTAAAAGCACGTTAGGCAAAATGGCAGCCAGAAATAAAATATCAAAGTCCCTCCAATGTATTTGAAGGGTGCTCCACTAATTGAGAACAACTCCAGAAATAAGTGTGTGTCTGTGGGCTGTCCCTCAAACACTGATCTCTATCAAAAGAGACTCAATTCTCTGAGAGAGAGAATCTGGGTGAGCAGCATGAGAGGAATCGGTGTGTCCTTGCCCTGGAAGGCAACCAAGTGCAGAGTCTCAGAGCTTATTCCAATGAAGTGTTGATGCCTTTCTCCACCTGATACCACAGACAATGGGAACATATGACAAATGTTTTTCACTGCTGCTTCTGCATGTTGCGTTCCTAGATGACTTAGTCCCATTACCATATTTTTCACTAATTTCAACAGAAATACAAAAAAGGAACCTGATTTTTGTATTGCAATTGTCTGCTTCTTATTGATAACTTTTGAAAATTTTTTCCCTTGTTAGTTAAAAGATACTCACCAAACCCCTTGGCTGCCCGTTCCTACACAGAGATAATGAAGGACTTTTGAAGAAGCTGATCTATAAGAGATCAAATATTTCAGGTACCCTATTAGATCTGTAACTGGCTAAGGAAAGAGTTTTGTGGAAAACATTCAAAATGTATGCTTACCGTGTGAATACTCATTTATATTCTGACTGGACACTCTGGGTGCATTTAATTATTTCCTAGAGTAAATATTTATTGTGCTCAATTTGAACAAGAGGCCTAGTTGGAAATTTTTGTTTGTATTCATCAACTTTTGAAAACAATCTCTGGCTCTAAATACACTGCAAATTCAGCAAGAATACTTTTTTTTTTTTAAACTCAGTTGTGTGTCAATGAGAGGCCACCAAGGTGCAATGTAGTGGTATTCCGATCTTCAGACATTTTGGAGGTAAGGAAAATATCAGTACCCAACACAGAAATAAAAGCAGTACAAAAATAAAATATTGATGCTGTTCAAAGGCAGTAACTCAAAACAATAGCTCATGTTTGATACTTCATTTAGGATTGGTCCTCAGCAATTCCGTATCATAGGAGTAGTAATAAAATGATATTAGGCTTGTTTCTGTTTCTTTTTTAAGGACTGGGAATATAGATCTACTTTCCAACAGTTAATGCTTTATTATCTCTTCTATTACTTGTCCCTTAGTGCCTTGCTCTTAATTCTTCAACATGCTTCTTCCATAAGGAAGAGATGGGAAATAGAACATAGAAATATTATTTGTGTCACAAAAATGTAGTAGTGATGAAATAAAATATAAAGCTAATTAAAATATTGCTTATGAAGGTATTTTATTTAGTAATTTCTTTTAGACTGTTACAGCAGGATTAGAAATGAAGGAAGCAACAGTGCTTCAATTAACTTCCCTGAGATTGCAAAGGGCACTGGATATTTAATTTGGGCTTTAAGTCGTCTATGTGTTCCTGACAAGCTGACCATTATGAAGGCCTTTCATGAAAATTACTGTATGTATCAAAGTTTTAAATTATTCATATGATGAAATGAAATGATCAACAAAACCACTGGATAATTAATGAAGTTGTCATCTTGACAAGACTAATAATAAGTTTCTCCTTGGTAAATAATCAGTGATTCCTCTGCTATAATCACAAAAGCAATTCTGTTGTGTGTTTATAAGTTCATGGAATAGAAATATCAAACTTTAAAAGCAGATGGTTGAGTTTTGCCAATAGTTCAATGATTTTATGTGATTTCACATAATTGGTTACTAAGTCAGTAGGCAGCTGCTATGCATGTGAATTTACCCAGGAAAATCAGACATGGTGCAATGTACATGGAAAATAATTATTTTCCTGATAATATTTTAGAAGATATATTAAGAAGAAGCAACAGCAGTAATAAGATGTATATACCTACTAAATCTAGTACCACTGTAATGTGTGAAATGATCTGCGAATTTCTTATTCTTTAATTAAAGATTCTGTTGGTTTAATCATACAGCACCACAGTAATAATGCTGTACTGGATAGATGAAGACAAAGGGCATTAGCATAAGGCTACAGCAAGTCACATGCTGCAACACAGCTGCATCAAGCCTCATCTATATTGCTCTATCTCAGGCTCCTTCAAACCCCATCTCTACTTCTGATGGCAATGTCCTAAATTTTCTTCAAGTCTTTTGTAGGACAGGCCATGACAAGCAGTTTACACCTGTGGGAAGAGTCCTGACAGACACAGCAAGCTAAGACTTTGGGTAAGGACTCCATCTTCTTATCAGCACCTGGAGTGAGAAGTGGCTGGAAAACATCTGTTGAAGGCCCAGGGATGTACAGCACCCTGTCTTCAGGCTTTGCCTTCTCTTGTGGCTTTTTTCCCCTCGCTCATATTCGTAGAGTAATATCACGGTATCATTTGTGTTTCTGCTTCTCGAATACTCTATGCAGCATGTATACCTGGATAAGTTTATCACTTCACATTGCAGTAAGGATCATCTCCCTGAAAAGCCTAGGCTCTCATTCCATTTTGTCAGAACACAGAATCTGCAGACCTCAAAACTGCTTATTACACTGTTCCAGCTTGCAAATTCCTAGTAGGACTGGACCATATGTACAGGCAGCAGTGTATATTTCTCTGTCTTTACAAAATAAAAGAAATGAGAAATGGTCCCAGTGCTCTATTAGTTGGCTGTGGGCACATATTTTCACACAAAATCTGGATACCATAAACCCTCTGGGCACTGGCATTTCCATTTTGATAACGAAGGCATTTGGTTGTTATAGACAGGAGGGTTCAGAGAGGAAAAGCAGAATATTCCAAATATTTCCTAAGACAAAACCCAAAAACTTTGCAACTTTTTTTTCTTCAAGATAGGTAGTTAAAAATGCAGCTTTTTTTCACGAAAGTCATGTCAGGATTTTAACTCCTTACACTAAACCACCTAAGATAAAGTTAAAACTGCAGAATCTACACTGCAATCACTACAGGCACTCCAGACGCTCTCTGTGCTGTCCCAGGAACATCTGCTACTTTCTTCTGGGTAAAAATATGTTGTTTGTAACTTCTCTTCTGTCTACCCAGAGGCAGTGAAGGTTTTCCTTTCCTTTTTAACTCTTATGTGGCAAGTTCTGTGTCTTTTTCTAGTCCCCACCAAGGGCTGTCCCATGCTGCTCTCACTAATTGTGTGAACATTTCCAG
>VYZT01051587.1:1696-16553 GCA_013400735.1 Pomatostomus ruficeps | reverse complement strand
GGGGACAAATAAATAATACCAGGTACATGTGTTAGAGGAGGTTATAAGAAAATGTTGTGATTTTAAATTGCTAGAGATTTGAGCTTGAAGAAACCTATCTATTATTGAAAAATAGACAGAAATTTCTGTAGAATTATTACATTGGTATTACTTTAAATTAACAGGTATGTTTGGATCTTTAAGTGAAACACATGGAAATTTCTCTAGGTCTTTAACATTCACTAACTAATTCAGGTCAGAAGCATAGCAGTGTTTTTATCTTGGCAGGTTGCTTGTTTTTTTGGTTGGGTTAATGTAAGCCAGATACAAGAGGAGTTGCATATGGCATCCATCAACAAATGATATACAAGCAATAGCATCTTGACTTGTAGCTTCTCTTTCATGAGTGTCTGTTGGAAAGAATAAAAAATGCATAGGGCTACAATGATGTTGAGACTTAAATTCATTTACTGAGCTATTTACTATTTAAATATTAATTTTCTGTTCTTCAAAGATCCTAGGAAGAATCAAAACAATTTTTTAGAAATTCTCTTATTTGATCATAAAATAATGTTTTTGCTGATCATTGGATATTCTAATGTAATATAGGAATTGATTTTACATTGTACAATCATTGTCCTTTTGGGGGAAACACTGGCATCTTTTTCTCTGCAAATAAGGACAAGCCCATTATTTCTCTAGGTCTTTAACATATCTTGGCTAAGTGCCAGGCACTTTTTTTTCCTTAAATTTGTCATCACAGAGGCGTAACTAACTTTTCTAATTGGCCCAAACATGGCCAGTGACATGTCTATCATCTTCAGAGCCATCAGAGATTGGCTCTGCTGGAAATGGTGAAGAACTCCAGAAACTTCTCACAGGAGCCATCTTTATGGCCCTCTCTCTTCTACTAAAACCACAACACCCATTAAGCTACATCCATGTAGACAGCACAGGTCCCTATAAAACAGTATCATTTAGAAATGAGCAGTTATGTAGGTAAATGCTGACTATATGATGAACACTATCTTTTATTTTTGTGCTCTGATTTCCCTGGAAACTACAATTTTTATTCTTGTGAGGCAGAGGTTGTGCACCTTTCTTCTTAACACAGATGCTGAAGTTTTTTTCTATTCCTTGTCTTTCTTATTCACTTTATTGGAAGGAATTAAAACGAAAGCGTGTTGTTCATTCCTTTAAAACTATGAACTAGGTTTAAAAAGATTTTTTGTATAAAATCAGCAAAGATTATATTGCAAATACACCTATTCTTTTATATACATATATCCAGAGAACTGGTGATAATCATTGGAACACCCTCAACTTTTCAAGTATCTGAAGAAGTCTAAAATAATTTATTATATTTAAAACATAAGTGACCTACCAAGAAAAGTCCATATAATGAGAAGATCCTTCTGTGGAATAAATTACTGACTGGAAAGTTGGTGGACTGATTCACACTGTGTCTAAAACTGACTCATCTGGTGGATAAACTCTAATATACAAATTTATGTTGAAAGGAATGTGCTTAATTTGATGTGAATGTGTAATTGGCAATGATTCATATATTACACAAAACCTAAATCAAATTAACTCAAGCCTAGGCACTGCTCTCTTCCTCTGACTTGGATCCCTTGCAACTTCTGGCTTCAAAGAGCTGGCTCTGAAATGTTATTGTTCCTCTCTGAGGGATGTGATGGGAATGTGTAGCATGCACTTGGTTTCTCTGCAGATCACACTCTTATCTCTTGTGGGCAATGACAAAATTATACTTCAGGGTTTATTTTTAATTAACTGCTGTAGCTGATTGTTGGATCTTACAAAGGTTCTGAACAAAACCCAATGTTTTTTGTTGCATCTTCACCTTAATTTTAAAGCAGATTGATTAAAATACAATTTTTACTCTTTAAAAAGAATACAGAAACAGTTCAGATCAATAAAAACCTGATGAAAGACCTTTGTATTCACAAAATATGCTATTTATACTATAGATGCTGGTTTTCTTTATGATTTCCTTGTTACTTCTCAACTGACACACAATTAATAACTGAAAAAATACACCCAATAGAAAAGGTCCTAGGAGTCAGAGGTAAAGAAGGATTTCTCTAAGACTTTATGAGAATGACTGAGGATTCTGGTCTTGTTTAATCTGTTGTTTTTTCAAGAGCCAATTCAATTCAAGAGAAAAAGTGAAGATATTGAGAGATTAGATTAAAGGAGGACACTCTTTCTGAGCATTATCTTAGGCATTGAAGAACTTCACAGCATAGAATAATTTCCATCACTGTTGTGTGCTTGGGATGAAAAAACCCAAACAGTTCCTCTAAAAGGTGTTGTTCTTTAGTAAATGCACAGAGAAATAGCTGGGATAAAATAATAATGTCATGGATTATTATATTATTAATAATGTAATGGCTTCCTTAGTAAAAGGGCTTTGAGACATAGTGATAAAAATTACTAATTTGCCAATATGACTGTTCCAGTCACTAAAACCAGTTCCTAATGGGTTCTTTTCCAGGTACCAATAAAGTAGGCTCTAATGGAGGTGAGTACCACAAACATACATCATCCCTTTAGGAATGGACTTGGAAACTGATGATGCCCTAATATTCATAGTTCACAATGCTGGGGAAAGCTCTCCTTTCTTTATCATCTCTTCATCCCATTAAGAAGTCCATAAGCTGAAAGCTGTTTTGAGAATCTTTGGTGCTTTTTCCATGAGAGGTCATACACTCATCTCATTTTGCTTTCATACTCCACAAAACTACAGTGAAATCATCTTGCTTTTTATTCCTGCTGAAAGTGATCAGAATCATTAACCTCAAAATGGTAACTACTGGCCCACGTGATCTGAATAAATTTGGACAAACTATCTTTGGTACAATAAGGAGAAGCCAAAACATCTCCCAGGTCTGAAACCAGATTTGCAAGCATAGTGTAGGTGATCATGCATTGTGTTTATTTGTCAGAAGTAAAAAGACAAAAGTACCACATCTCTTCATAGCAATTCTAACCTTTTTTATATATTATTGTGGCCTCTTATTATTATAATGTAGACTCTTATTCCCATAACTCTCTATGATGCTTCAAATATTGCTGAGCCAAGTACATATCAATACATATTCTTTTTGCAATTTTAAAAGTAAAGAAGAAAGAATAATACTTTGGTGGCATAGGTACTTGAAGCCCATAGATGCGCTATTTCCTAATTATAAAAGTGTATGTGAACCTTAATTCAGCCTTATATCACAAGCAAAATGCTCTGCATTATCTGTCTGTGTGAAAAGGCATCACCACAGGGCTACAAGTCTTTGTGATAAAACTCTACAGACACAACACCTCAAAAGATCACAAGAGTTATTTAGATTTGAATGGTCTACATCCCAGGAGTAGAATGCAACTTTCAGACATGATGCCTGAGCTCGTACTATGACATTCTCTGGTTCTGCCTGAACTGACTGTCTGGAGTTGAGCTGTAGAGTTAGACAATGTGTGTGTGTGAACATGTGTGTGAGCACATGTGTGTAAATACATGGATTTATGGAAGAATTCTGAAGGATCTCCTAAGAAAAAACCTGGCATTTCTAAATATGATGTTTAAAAGTATCTGTTACTTCTGTCCTGTTAATTAGTTGTTTTATTATCACACTAGTTCTCTGAATGACTTGTTGCCTGTAGGGTATTTTGTCTGAAGTATCAATTCCTCTTTCTCTCCTGCACCCCTCTCAGCCAGCTTGTATTGTCCAATGTGTGCAATGGTGTTGACAGGAAAACCTTCAATAAATCTTGAGAGCTTAGGAAGGGATTACAGCACAAGAGATCATCTGGGAGTTCAGTCAGTACATTTATTTGGATTATCCCTCAGATTCCATGGAAATAAACAAGGTGCTTCAGAAATCAAAAGAACAGTGGCAATTTGAACTGATTGAGATTCTGGCTCTTTATTTGTGATGAGGGAATAAATTGGTGATATGCGGTATTACAGGTGCCTACAAGTAGAAAATAATTTTTAAAGATGCTGATAGGAAAATTATCAAGAGATTGAGCTATACATGGATCAAAACTCCTTTCCTTTCCACTGGCGATTTGAAAAACTATCTATGCTAATGACTGTTGACATGATAACTATGTTGGCAGAGGAAACAGGAACTGTTATTGTCCCAATTACATTTTCAGAAACAAAAATGTGCAGTTAGGCTTTGTCACAGTACAAGAAATGTCCAATCATGCTTAAGCAGACCAGCTTGGATGCATGCTTTTTATTAGGCAACAACATGAGCAAAGCTATACTATTTTTCAACAGAAGTCTAAGTACTCCAGTGGAATGGAAGTGCACACATTTGTTGTTTCATAATGCTTCTTAGCACAGTTTTTCATTATGGATTTATGCACTGATAGGTGGAAAAATCAAGCAGAGTTCTTGATTCATGTTAACATTTACAGCACTTAATGGAGGGATAAAATAAATAATTAAATATCGCAATGAATTACTTGACATGGCAAGAAGGATTTGAGATGTAGTTGGTTTCTTGACCATGTCTTTCTGCTCACCTCCTTCAGGCTTGACTGGTCCATCAGACATCACTTTCCTGAGGGCTAGTTGGCTTTGGTCTTTGTTGTCATTGGCTGGTGGAGGCAGATTGTCAGACTGAGTTCTTTGAATAGGGAGCACTCCTGCTATGCTGTGTCTGTGCTGCTTCCTGGCATGATTAGACTGACCGCTTTTATGTGCTGCTGTGGCAGTGTGGGTGAAATGGAAACCCAGAGTATGTATCCTCAGATGGAACCAGCTTAAATGTTATTCATGCAAACAGAAGTGGTTTTTTTCTGTATTTAAGTAAGTAGTGTTTTCAAACACCAAAGAGACACCACATGCACAGCATTAAAGAGTATTAAAACTGGCTGTTTCTTTATTAATGATAGTGAAGACAAGGGAAATAATTTTCCCTCATTTTGCATTATACCATGGTGAGTTTATGGCATATCAACAAATCCTAAAGACAAACACGATGACTCCACAGTCAGAAAGATTTAATTTGCCATCAACTAAACCCTCAGCTAGCAATCAGATACTGGTCTGAAGTGTACTCTGGAGAGTAGTTCTTTTGAATGGAATAGTTTTAATTCATTAACCTGTTTGAAGTTGTCAGATGAAATCTATTGTGACCTTTAATCAATCCATAGCAAAAAATTACTCGAAAAATTGAACTGTGACACCTGACTTAGCTCTCAACTCCCTTTGAGTTTGCTAACTTGACAACATTGTTGAAATCTGATATTGTTACTGAGAGTGTTATATTTGTGTGTTTAATAGTTTTGCACTTATTCTGTTTAATGTTTTTATTGTATTTCTGTTCCGCTCATCACGAACACAACCTTATCTGAGATATAAAGAAGGTTGCTTTATATTTCCTTTCCAAAAAAAAATAAAATAGATATTTACAGTCATGTTTCAAAAATAGAAATCTCAGCCATGTAGTTAAAAAAAAGTTTCTTTAACTTCAAATCTTCTTTTGTGTGTAAAGTACTGTCCTTCATGATTACTACTTATAGATACATCCTGTTATTAATGTGGTCTCAGTCTTGTGTGCAATTTGAAGAGCTGGCAGTTGCATCTCTGCAGGTTTTGATTATTTCATTGGTAGGTATTTAGTGAAATCAAAACACAATGAACTTTTCTGTGAGTCATGCACAACCATGGAACATCATGGACCATGAGTGAAGGGACTGATGGAGAAACAGCCAGTTTCACTGCAGTCTTTACAAATTAAAATAAATAAATAAATAAAAGACTTCTAAATACAAGAGTATATTGTAATTATATGTATTCACACACAGGCACACAAAGAAAGACATTGAACAGAGTGAGCACAGTGTGCCAAGAACAGAAAAAAAATAGCCAAAAAGGGAAGGACAGCAGGGAAAAAGGCAACGGATGAACATTAAGCTGCCATGCTGAGGAATTTATTTGCGTCTTTTACTTGGTTGAAGGCGAAGCTGCTGCACAGCTGCTTCAGCAGCGGCGATGGCTGCCCCAGCGTCTTCAAGGTGGGTTTGGGTGACGCTGGTTTTGCTTTGGCTGCGAGATGGACCGTGAGAGCGGAGATGTCCTTCAGAGGAAGACTTGGAGCTCCCTGGACTGCTGTGGGATTTCTCAATGGTGGGCACCTGCATGTCTACCAGGAAAATGAAGAAGCACAACTTTTGCATTTATTAAAAACAAACAATTTCATTCTCTTTCTCCTGACTGGTCTTTCTAGCTGAATTCTGGAACAAGGAATAAAGATTAAGCTATGCCATTCCATTTAAAGTGTCAGGATACATCATGATTAGAAAACTCTTATGAAGCATTGTTTTCTACTTCCCCACTGTTCCCTGGCCCAGGGAATAATTTATTTAGTACTGGGTTTTTATCGCCCGTGGATTAGACCTCCTGTGCTGGTTCAAACTGGTGGAATGATGGTGTAGTGTTTTCCACTTTCTAATGTCGAGGCTAACCAGCATCACCTACACCAGTACCAAACACTTAATGACTGCAAGTAATTTCGTCCTGAATACTGCCATCAGGAAAATCACAGCCTAACTTACAACAACTTCTATACTTACCTCTAATTCAGACAGACATCCTATATAGACACCAATCCCTGGCAAAATGTTACACAGAAAATAGAGAAGAGATGGAGCAGAGTCTTGTCCCCCTGGGGCTCTCATCTGGATCATAGATGGAATGGCTTTTGCTTTGATATGACATAATAATGTGTTTTAAGGGAGCACCTGTCCACTGACTACTTAGTATATAAAAAAAGAATCAGAGATACATTTCTTGGAGCAGGAGACACTGAGATCAATTCTACTTTTGTAAACACTAGTGTATTTCTACTATATCAGCTCCACTGATTTCCAATATAACTGAGATATGCTTCAGTCCATTATCATTGACTGGAAATGCATATGCATTATTGCAGCATAATTGTTGTTCTATAAAATATTAACATGGCATTTTCAGAAAAAATATCCACAGAATATTTAAGGAACATGAAAAATAGAAAGTTAAATATGTATTGAATTTGCCCAAGGCTACCAAGAAAATGAAAAGGGTGCAGAATCTATAGCAGATGTGCAAAGCACATAGAGTCTATAAGCTGCTGTTTTAAGGACACAATTACTCAGTAAGCTGGCTGACAAGATTGAGACAATTTAAGCCTTGTGTCCAATTAATTAATCACAGAGATAAATGCATTTTTGATTGAAAATGTATACAAACTTCATAGCAGTGTCTTTATTTTTCTGTTAGAACTTACACATAGCAAAGGTTTTCCCATCATCTGGGAAAATATGTCATATCAGGTGCACCAAGTCATTCCTACCCTTGGAGGGGTCCGGGAAGATTCCATGACTTCTGCTCTTGATGACAGATGGTTTTGGAGATTGCTGGCTGCTCTGTCCAGAATGAGATTTCCCATGATCAATGTTCTCACTCTGTTCTTTGAGAGGATACCACCGAGGAGTGTTGTCAAGCTGAGAGATGCTGGATAACTCGATCAACACCTACAAATAAATCAAAGCGTAATATACGGCCTATAACTGACCTGCATACAGCAGAAGAGACTAGAGCTGTGCTGTCAGAAGTTGCAATCAAGTGCAAGAGTAAAGGGTATAAGGCTGTGTGCTGACAGATTCAGGACTCTCGGAGCATGCTGTGACCCCAGACCCAGACGCGGAAGCTTATTGATGTGTCTGAACTAATCTGT
Source organism: Pomatostomus ruficeps (assembly GCA_013400735.1). Classification (NCBI taxonomy): domain Eukaryota; kingdom Metazoa; phylum Chordata; class Aves; order Passeriformes; family Timaliidae; genus Pomatostomus; species Pomatostomus ruficeps. Next base: position 8,823 of record VYZT01051587.1, on the reverse strand, counting down.
CTTCTCACCAGGACCTCAGTAAGGACTGTGAGCTGAGTCCTGAGACTGTGGCAGAGCTCCACGTGAAATGCCTGGGCAGTTGAGAGGGAAGCTTGTGAGCACTAACTTGACAGCTACACTAAAAAGACATTACAAAGACATCCTGCCAGTCTGCCTCTGTACAGACATATTCTAATAGGAGAATCAAGCAGTGTAATTTTCTCCCTTTTATAAGTGCTTTTAAAGGCAAAAAGAGTTCTATATTTGTTTTTATTAAGGTCTTCAATAATATGAGATTCATGCTTCTCAAGTCTTTAAAAAGTCCATATATGAAGAAGTAGTAACAAAAATAAAAAAACCCGGGTTACTCTTGCACTTCATTAAAATAAGAATTCAACAGACCATTTAGGCCTCTAAACTTTACTGAGGAAAAAAACCAGAGGTGCAATGGCAATGTGAAAATGAAACAAATAACCTGGCTAAAAAAACCCCCCAAACATCATAGCTGAAATCTGCTCTAAGCCACCTTCATTGTTAGCAGGATTTCTGTGAAAGTTCATTTAAAAAAAAAGAAGAAAAAAAAAAAAAAAGAAAGAGCACTGGTACCAGTAAAGACCCTTCCTCCCTCAATAGACTTGAAGTTGGGAAGGCCAAGGGATGCAAAGTACAGAAATTCATCACGGAGTCTTGAATGAAGGAAGGTCAAAAATAGCTTTGCATTTGGCTCTAAAGTGAGAATGTTAAAACTAATGTCAGGTAGGGAAGTTTTAAAACTACTAGACAAAAAAACTGTGCAATTACCTCAGGGAACAATGTTTTTGTCACTTTATTACAAGACCCTGAATTAAAGAAAGCCTCTTCAAGTTTAGGGATGGGGAAGTCTCCTAAGCACTGATGGTTTCTAGGTTAAAAGCCTTTTTTATTTCCTTTTTTCCTTTCAGTTTCATAGGTTGTCTATGACCTGGCTTGGCTTTCTGGTTAATCTGAACAGATGAGCTATTTAGCATGCTCCCTGTTGTGGGTTTTAGTCATAGCTTTGAGAGTGCCTTGGGAGACAGCATGGATGAGATTGTTCCCAACATGCAGGGTGCGCTGGGGGCTCTGCCTTGGAGGAGGAGAGGTTTCACTCTCCATGCCTGTGGACCATGAGGAGCCAGTTCTGGGGCATGCAGGTGCTGCTGGCTCTATCCAAGCAAGTCTTTGGGGCACAGTCTGGATATCCCACATCTGATGTTATGGTGCAGGATTCCTCTGGACATCCTGGTGTGGAGATACCCTGGGTAGTCTTTTCTGTTCCTTTTTTCCCTGAATAACTGTTTTCACAATTAATAAAATGTAGTTCTAGAGGCTTAAAAAATTTGAAGGGGAAAGGTTTAAATCTTCATGTAGAAGCAGTTGCTGGAGCATCCCTTTTCTAAATGTCATAAAAACCAATGATGTAAATATTCGATAAAGCCCTGCATTTGGACTAATACGCTGAGCTCAACAAGAATATGGACACAGTATGCAGGAAATAAGTAATCATGTAGCAGCTTCCTACACATTTATTTTAGTAATTGTTCAAATAGTGACACTGATTGCTCAGTTTGGTAGTTACACAAAGGGGAACTGGAGCTGAACTGTGGTTTTTTGCAGAATTCAAATGCAGAATGAACCCAGATACTCTCAGTTACTCTGCAGGAGTGATCAATTTTCCTGTGCTTCTGTTTCTAATTATAATCTTTATTTGTAATAACATCTTTAATTATTTTCATGTCATAGTTATTGCTGGTAATTCTGTATTATATGTGCATATGTTTGTTTATTTGTTTTTTAAAGAGAAAACCTTCTTCCCATGAGCACTCATCTCATTTATTATTAATTACAAGATTAGATTTTGCCTTCAGTCATACTTTGGTAATGATATTACTATTTCAGAATGTTAAAAATGAGACTGATCAGCAAGACTAAATTACTCATGCTTGAAGATACTTGTGCATGTGTTAAAATATGGCTTGATGGCAGAATTTAATCCTTTAATCATTTACAAAGACTAATACCTCCTCAACCTTCCTATGTTATGCTACAATCAAGGCAGACTTTTCAGCCATAACAAGAATTCCCTGTGGAGTCACTGTGAAGGCTTTTGCTATCTCACAATCAAAAAAGAAACTAATTTTCAGCAAATTAACATTTTTTTTGGTCCTAAATTAATTTCCCCCAGTTAATCAAGATAAGAGGGATATATTTTTCATGTCTAAATTAAAGAAATCATGACGATTTGTTATGAAGACAACAGTAAAACTGGGATGTAAAAAAAGGTTTTACTTAACACATATACCATACCTTGGAAGACAACAGTCTCCAAATAACAGCCTGCAGTTATTACTAGTAGAGAGGAAGAAATAAGATACTCACTTCACCGAGGAAGTCATTTGAGGAGAATCTATCATAATCCCAGACAGTCACTTCCAGTGTTTTCTTTTTCAGCTGCAATTCAAGTAAAAGGATAATTAACCTCATAAACTTCAGATCAAGTCTTTATGGTGGCTTCTATAGATTATTTCCTCCATGTATCCTTTTTCATAGTGACAGCAGGCAGTTTTTGCCCTCACATCAACCTTGTTCTGAGAAAAATAATTTGAGGCTATTATTTGTTATCAAGACAAATGGGCTTGTGCTTGGCCCTATTTCAGGAATTTCCACAAGCAGTTTTGGGTAGAATGTATGTCCACTACAAGAGTCAAACTGATTTTTAAAGCCCCATTTTTGTGTTCCTGCAGCTTTTCTCATCATCAGATCTGAGTTGTCTAAGCTCAGACATTTGCCTGAAGTGCATTTGAGTGTGAATTTCAAATGCATTATATCAAACACCCTATTTACATAATCCCATCTGTGAAGACCAGGCTTTAATGCCTGCAGAATTCAGCATAGTCAATGAGAGTCTGCAAGTGATCCAGGTATGCAGGACAAGTTGTACTGGTGGGTATTAATGCCACCTGTCAAACCCCATTATCTGCAGATCTCGTTAAGTAGTATAGCTGTGTCAGGCACTCTTCTATAGGCCACAGGAAGAAACAAGTCTTTTATATGACAAGAGAGCAAAAGACAGAGAAACTGGTGACCAGAGCAGTTGACCTTATTGTAAAGGCTGACCTGAGTGTTTTTCCAGCGGTCTCTGGGGACATGTAGGGGCAGGATTGATTACTGATATTGTGTGCTGAGGCAAAAGGCTGTAAGGTGGCTGAAAAGGCAGTAATGTGGCTTGAAAGAGAGAAGGACAAAATCCTGAGGGTTGTAAGGTATCTGCAAAGTCAGGCTGAGAAGTTCTAAGTGAAGAATGCAAGCATTACTGAGGAAAACAGGATTCTTCACATGAATAAAAGAAGTCAGAAGAAGAATTCTTATGTGATTGTTGAGGTCGTCATCCTAACAGAAGCAACCTGTCACTCACTGCTCTGTTAATTGGCTTCTGGGCACAGGGGGACAACAAAGGACCAAGTCACTGTTCGAAGTGATAAGCTGTACCCATTATTGTACATATTGCATCTACTTGCAATGAAAGCACTCTTGGCTATTTACAGCACCACAGAATATTCCGAGTTGGGAGTGACTCACAAGGATCATTGAGAGCAGCTCTTAAGCTCATGGTCTGTACAGGACTGAACCCACAACGTTGGTGTCATTAGCACCATGCTCTCCTCAACTTCCCTCCATTGTCCCTTGGTTTAAGGCAACACAGACTAAGGCAATAGTCTAATAACCTGCAATTTCCTTTAAATGATAATTTCATCTCATTGTTATGTATGCAGCATATTGTCTGCTCCCAGCCAACTTTAGAAAAATGTACAACTATGCAAAGCCAATGTCTATGAAAAGAAAATTTAAATCAGCATCTCCTGGAAAACCCACACAAAGGGGATTTGAACTATTTTTAGCATCAACAACGTACTCTTTAAGCAGGCAACAGCAGGACTTGAAAGCTAAGATTTTTTAAAATAAATTTGAGAGCAATTCTTTAATCTTTCTCTGTTTTACTCTCATATAATTAGGCAATAGTCTTCTTAAGCATTCTTTAAAAAAAATCCTGTAAAAATGAAAGAAAAAGTTGAACAAAAAGATTCTTTTTTGTACATTGCTTACAGAATATTTCTAAAGCCGATTTCCTTGACTGAATAAAATTCTTTTTCTTTGCTGTTCCAAGACAGTATTGAAACTGCAACATGGAAAATAACCTGAAAAAGTGAGCTGAGCACCCACTGGTCCATGATGCTTTTGGCTTCCTGGGTGATACAATTTTCTGCTAGGTGCTGTATTAAGTATACATATTTTTACCATTTAAAAAAGGGATAGAACAAATACTTTTCAGAAATGTATTGTCACAGTTGTTGCTATTTTGAGAGATTTCTTTTTGATGACTGTGCAAGAACAGAGAGAAGAATGTATAGATCCAGGAAACAGGAAAAAAAAAACCCTAAGGTTTGAAGAATTTTTGGTAGAAAGAGAAAAATAGAAAAGATTTTCAAGTAACTGCAACCCTACTTAGCTAGCTTCTTTGCATTAGTGGGATAATAAAATCATGATGAAAACTTACAGTACTCTATATTTCCTTTCAAAATCTATTTTAAGCCTTTTAGTTTAAGAAAGCTTTTATAAAATATGATGACAATGAGAAACCATGGAAAGACCTTTATTAGGCAGAGTGCATGAAATGAGTTTCAAAGCAGAGGAAAATTTGCCTTTATGAACATATATTTATGTACCACTCAGTGGCTGCTGATTTCAAAGGCAGCCATCACAGCAACAAAGGGCTCTGCCTTACATCCATCAGTTTTAGGTTGTGAATTCTGAAATTCAGATGCTCATCAGGAATATGAGAGACAGCAATACTGAAATGGGTTGCAGGAGCCCTCTATCTGTCTGACCACGGCTTTCTGCAAGCTGGCCATGCACCAACAGGAAAACGAGAGCGTCACAAAAAGAAGGAACGTAGTTTGCGCGCACTGCGAACATCACCTGGGTACTGAGCATATTCTGAAAAAGTGTTACCAAACAATAACTAATTTCAGCCTTAGCCTTGTGGGGAAAAAAGTAACAAAATAAAATAAATAAAAATCCACCTAGAAGTACATTACTGCACATGAACTCCAGTTAGCATTAGGCTGTCTGTGGACAGCCATCTTTTAAAGAAAATGAACGAAAATGCAGAAACAGCCAGTGTGAAAAATATTGTGCCTTATGGAAGGCATAACCCACACCACAGGTACAAAAGTGCTTGTTTCTTGTTCTAAATGTCTGCGTGTTCTTATGCATAATGTCTGTCTGTGTAGCTAAATATACACTACTTAAAATATTTAACACATAGTCCTTGAAAATTTCATACAAGGATTTGCATTAGGAAAGAAACAATTTTAATGCAGCTTGTTTTACCTCTATGGTGAAAGTATATTACTAAAACTACTTCAGAAATAATATAAAGTATTGTCATTTTAGTCAAGATGTCTGATGAGTAGAAACGAATGTGGTGCATTAGGTAATCTATTACAGATATTGTTGTTTAGATTCATATTTAATATTTGATTGTTCTCTATATTGTTGTACTTTGGTACATGGGAGGACAAAAAGACTTTTTATAGCTCACTTAGGAACTTGCTTTCTTTTGTCCCAGATATGAAGTAAGATTTAAATACCAACACCATACTGATTAATATGAAAAATTTCCTTACTTTTGGAATTAAGACATAGGCTTCCACATCACTCAAGGATTTTGAAAATATTGCTCTTTCTAAATATATTACCTTCAAATTACAGACATAAGTTACAGCAAAACCATTTGCTTTGTGGAATTATTTCATACAAAGAAATGCTTTTATTTGCTTTCTGGCACGTAAGAAATTGATGCAAAGAAAGCCACACCTTTCAGGGTGGTCATACATTCTACCAGTGGCCTCACCAGCAGCAGAACTTACATCTTTTATCGTCTTCTCCATAAATTATTCTAATGCTTTCTTTCGTTCTCTGAGTAGGTATTCGACTTGAGTTAGCAATTACTGCACAACATTTGTAATGTGTGTACAGCCTTCCTCTCAAATTGTAATTATTTCCACTTTATTACTTAACAAAAACCTTAAATTACTAAAGATTCACAGTTTAATTTATTTTTCTCTAACTGTCAAAGTAAAATTTGCTATAATTGTGATAAAACTAATCATTCTGACCTTGAAAAAGTCTGTTTCCTTTCAAAGAGTGATCTATTTCCCATAGTTATTTTCACTTTAATTTCAGCTAGTTTATGAAAGAGAAAAGGAAAATGAAAAATTGTACAACCAGCTAAAGTCTAGACAGTGACGCTGAAAGAACTATATTAGGAAATATTTAATAATGCTTATTTGCTGTCAGCAAGCAAAGCATGCTTTGATGGAGAAAAAAAAAGCATGGAGGGAAAGGAAATGTTTCTTTGAAGAAATATTATTTATAAAAATTCGGGCATTTATGTTTGAATGTGACTGCTAACTCTGTGTAACTGTGTGATGCAGTTTTGCTTGTTTGTTGAACAGAATGCTCATTCTCAGTCTAACTCAATTATTGTCCTGTATTTCTATTTATATTCCTAACTATTCTGAAATATACATTTGTGAGGGTTATGAGTACAAATGATGGTCTCCTACATGGTGGGAGTTCTTCAGACTGTAGAGGATACTTATCATCAGCATTGAAATATTTGTGATTTAGAAATGTGCTTCACTGTAGATTCTCTAAGCCAGGGCATGGAATTTTATAGGAGAAAAGTCACACACACACCTGTATCTTAGCAGTAGATACAGGCCATGGAAAGGTATGGCAGGAAACAGTATTCTCTGCACACAATTCTTTGTGAAAAGATGCCAAAATTTAGAAGTTGTGTGATGCTCAAATGAAGTTTACTCACTTAAAACCATAAACACTGCATAATTGTCTCAGAGGAAGGGAAAAGGAGGAGATTTGCAAATAGAAAGCAAAAGTGCAAAGATTTCAAAAGCAAATTAAGGCAAATTTCATCAATTAATGGTCAAAAAACCAACATCAAAGATATAAGGAGATATTTTTGTTATTAAAATCACTGTCCAAGAAATCCTAGGTTAACATCATTATCCATTTTCAAAACACCAAACAGCCAATGAATGTACAAC
>VYZT01051581.1:0-11230 GCA_013400735.1 Pomatostomus ruficeps | reverse complement strand
CTCATGGAGGCAGCTGGTTAGGTTACTGCTACAGTCCAGGAGAACATCACCTAAGTTTACACCGGCATTTGTGCCCTACCAGATGCTGAAAAGAGCAGATATATAACTATTTCTAGTCTGGGGCTAGGTTTATGTCACTGCTTTCTTCTATCTCACCTTGATTCAACCCATCAGAAGCCCAGTAAAGCCATTTTTGCAACACTGTTTTTGCAGTCTTAGGGAGATATAACAGCTGCAAAGGAAACAGATAAATAATGACAGAAGGTAACTTTAAAGGCAATCCATTTACTGTTTTTTCTTTTATAAGAGGTTGACAAGACAACTTTGAAAACTGAAGGCTGCTTCAATTTTCCCCTTCTTGGGGATTCAAAAAAGAGCAGTAGAGTTTCATGACTATGAAAAAAAGAAGGTGAAAAAAGGAAGACAGACCATTTCCACAAAATGATTCAGAAAATTGCTGGTTTGTTGTTAAGGGTTTGGTTTTTTGCACACAAGTCCAAGACCCCATATGTTTCTGCTTAGTGGATCTATTGGTTCACCTGTAGAATTCTCCTCCCTCAAAAAAAAAAAAAAAACTGTCCATGTGAAAAACAGATACCACAGATCACAGAATATCCTGATCTGGAAGGGACTTACAAGGATCATCAAGTCCAACACTTATGTGAAAAGCCCATATGGGGATCAAAACCACAACCGTGGCATTGTTAGCACTGTGATCTGGTCAACTGAGCAGATCTCAGGGTCTGCAGATCTGATCAACTGCTCATTAGCTTCTAATAAATTTTTCATACATCTCGATATATCACCACTAACCACTCCTAGATTCCCATCCTCACAGGACAAGTCACACAGCAGCCTACTGCTTGTCTTGCCCAGGACAGAAGCAAGCCTAGGACGAGTATCCAGAGAACTAGAGACCAGTATTATACGTACTATGCATCATAACTTTCAGATTCTCTTTACCCATCAATTTACCTCTGTAGGAAGACATCTGTTTAGAAGGGCTTTTCCTTCCTATTCCCTTCTTTTCAAGCCAACAATTCATGATAGGCTCTGCCACATGAAGACAGCAGGGGAGGTGAAATCCCCAGCTGAAGAGGAGTCTGTACTCTATGAATAGAGACTATGCTTTACAAAATATGAGGCACCTTTTTACAATTTTCCAGTTAAAAGACAGGTGCAAACTTTGTATTTAAAGGCTTTAGCAAAAATGGTGTCTGGCAAAATATGTTCCCCAAAGGCATGTTGTCCCTGTTTTGTCCAGCTGCTAGAAGAGGAGCTCAAGTCTATAAAAGTCCTAGTAGAATGGTGAAAAAAGGATCATGAGGTAAGAAAGGACTCAGGGGGGGAAACTATTATTATTATTATTATTATTATTATTATTATTATTATTATTATTACTATTATTAATAATAATAATAATAATAATAATAATAATAATAATAATAATAGTAGTAGTAGTTTTTCAGTTTTTCATCTGTGTTTAAAGTAACACAAAGAGGTGGCCATTCTTCAAATTCGCAGATAAAACATCTATCTCCAGAATCAGAATTCAGCTTCTGAGTACCATAGCTGTGCCTGCACAGGCAGTGCTTCCTCCTTATTTGATAGAGGAGTAGGACCTGAGTATTTGTGCAGAAGAGTAGAATTCTCCTAGCCTAAACTGTTTCACCAGTTATTTGAAGATCAGCTGATTGAAAGGTGATCCTTTTCACTTAATCTTCATAGAAAGATGCCTGATGAGATACCTGAAACTAATCAGTGATGTGTAAAGTTAGAACTTTCCTTAAAAAATGAAAGACGCAATCTCAATGATTAATAAAAGTTTAAAAATTAAGATTATGGTGATTAGTTACTATCCACATACAACTAATTCTGGAAAAAATAGTCAGTTCAGCTGCCAAGAGAAATACATTACAGATTAGAGGGATAGTTAAATATTCCAATATATTTATCATAAATTTCACCTAGATCAATTAATAAGCTCAGACTTCGTGATGGATGAATGAAGGAATCATGCTTTAAATTTAGACTTATATTTCTTGGGTATGTTTACATTAAGAAAATAGTTGAGACTGGCAACTGAATTTATGTTTTAAGAACAAAACAAATGCAGATGATAACCCAACCACACTGGCAGGTTTAGATACTATGGACAAGACTATGCTAATTTATTTTATTTTATTATGGATATGTTGTTTGGTGGGACTATTAATCTCTTAGATCAGTAAAAAGTGAGCAAACAATTTTATGAAGGAGGTAGGCACATGTAGCAGCTGGTATTAGGTGGTGCTTCTGGTCTTGCAATTTGGAGTAAGCTACAGCTTCAAGAAGCAGCTCTAACAACAATAGCAGGAGTAATGAGAAGCTGCAAAATTGGCTCAAATTTGAACAAAGTGTTCAAGTAAAACTATGGATTTCTTTGAATTTTATTGAAGCAATTTAATGTAAGTTACTTAAGTCAGACTAATTCACTTTATATCTATCCATTTTGCAGTTAAGGAATGCTTCTTTGGCTATAGACACCAAAAAAAAACCCCAAAACCAATAAATCAATTTAAAAGAAAAAAGTAAATAAAGTCTTCAAATGAATAAAAATATAATTTGCATGAACTGCAATCCTGATAAACAATGTGAAGAGAAGAAAAGTAGAAGATGTATTTCTGGTTTCTATATAGCATATTCTGTATCTAAGAATGTAGATGGATTTCTAGCAACCACATGACACAGAAAGGAAATTAAATTGGGTGTCAGAGGAATTTAAATAATGGGATATGGTTACCACTTGTCTTAATTTACATCACGCAAATCTGTCTAAATTTCAGTAAAGCTCAAGCAAATCATCAGCCAAGTCCCAAACCTGGGCACACCCAGACCTGGCTGTCCCTGCCCAGCCCCCTTGTGCTTCCAACCCCCCTGTCCATGGGCCAGGATCCCATTTCAGAGCCCCGGGGCCATGGGTTCCTGTCCCAGCAATGCCACAGCACTGACTGTCCCCACCGGTATCTCCTGAATGAAGCACTTCTCTGTGAGCAGGGTAAGGCAAGAAGCCTCGACACAGGTTCATTAATAGCTCGGTTTCATACACTCCAAGAAGTGACATATAAAAGGAAGTCGAAGCTGGGATGAAGAGGAAAGAGAGTTTTGATGCTACTACAGCTTTTGCTAGTGGAATCTACATTGACAATCCAAGAGAGGCACTAAATAACGAAATCCTACATTCCACATCCCATATCTAAAAGGCAATTTCCAATGCCAAGGCCAAAACAACTTGGCCAGGAGGCTTTTTCTGGAATACCAATTGTTCATGTTATTACTGCAAGCTAAAGAACATAAGAAACAAAGAAGAAAAGAAAATCATTAGAAGTGCTAGTAACTATTTGGTGGGGGGTTTTTAAGCACTAAAATCATGTCAGGAAGAATTATAACATTAGTTTATCACTTTGGGATACTTTTGAATGTAAAAAATAAAAGGTGTCATATCTTTAAAAGAAAAGTGAAATGTTTTTAATCTATGACTGAAGGAACTGAAAGATATAATTATTTGCCTCCCTTGGCAATTTTGTTCAACAAAAGGAACAGTTTCACAGTTTCTACTTAAGCTCTCGCTTCTTTTATTATGCTCTTCTCTTCTTGTTTCATCTCTCCCCCATTACTCCACAGTACTATTTATCCATCCCCCAGGTCTAAGAAAATTATAAATTTTGATATGATTTTTTTTATTCTGTGTTGTACTTTTTTTCTCTTTTGTTACCTTATTTTCCCTTCATTTCCTTAATTCCTTCCCTCTAGACTTGTGCATAATTTCCAGCTCCCTTCCTTGATTCTCTATTTATCCCTTTTCTCTCAATTCTTTCTTTTTGTCTTCCTAGAACCCAAGTCCTGATCACTTTTCTGCATATTTTGTCACTTGCTTCTTGATTTCTTCTTTTTTCTGCTCATGTCCTTCATCATCCCCAACACAAGACATCAGGTAAGGAAGGTAGGAGGATAGGGAGGTGATGTGGCACAGCCATCATGGCTTCACCAAGGACAAGCCTTGCCTGATCAACCCAGTGGCCTTCTGTGATGGAGAGACTCCATCAGTGGGCAAGGGAAGGGCTACAGATGTCTCCTGTCTGGATTTCTGAAAGGCCTTGAACACAATCCCATACAACATCCTTCTCTCTAAGTTGGAAAGAGGATTTGATGGGTGGAATATTTGGATGAACAATCGGTTGGATAGTCACATCCAGAGGGGAGCGTTCAATTGCTCAGAGATCTGACAGGTGTCAGTGAAGAGTGGTGCCCCTCAGGGGTCTGTTTTGGGAATGGTGATGTTCAGTGTCTGCATCAATGACAGAGACAAAAGGATCAAGTACACCCTCAGCAAATTTGGAGGTGATACCAAACTGAGTGGTGCAGTTGACACACCTGAAGGAAGGAATACCATCTAGAGGGGCCTGGACAAGCTTGAGAAGTGGGCCCGTGGAAACCTCACAAGATTTGCCAAGGCCAAGTGCAAGTTGATACACTTGAGTTGGGGCAACCTCGCATCTGGGGTACTGCATCCAGCTTTAGGGATGGGAGGGACATGGACCTTTTGGAGCAAGTCCAGAGGAGGGACGTGAAGATGATTAGAGGGACAGAACACCTCTCCTATGGGGAAAGGCTGAGAGGTTGGATGGTGTTTTGAGCAACCTGGTCTATTAGAAAGTGTCCTGACCAGCGTGTGTGTGTGTGTAGTGGGGTGTTGGAACTAAATGGTCATTAAAGTCCCTTCTGACCCAAATCATTCTGTGATTCTCCATCTGTAAAATCACTAGACATGATGAAAAAAGGGTAAAATATAGAAAAAACAGAAGTCATAAATGCTACAAGACCTGTCGGTCTCTGCCTTGCTCTGCCACCAGACAGCAGTTATCAAGGCATTTTTTTTCAAAGTAGCCTTCCTCATCCATCTCCTGCCCATGAGATAAAGAGAAGGAATCTTTCCTTTTACTAGAAAGATAGATCTGCTTTCCTTGTCCCAAGAAGCAAAGCAAGAACATATGCTTGAAAACCATCTCAAATGTTGATATTCCTTCTGTTTGTAACAGAACCCATAGTCCCAGAAATTCCTTTGGGAGTAAGGGTGAGATTTTCAAAATTACCTACGGTTAAATCCTTGCTTCTACTTCTTCTGAGAAAGTGGGTTACATTATATATATGCAAGATTTTTAGCTGGGTGAAATTGTCTAACCCCTTCAGAGAAAAAAAAAAAAAGAGGAAAAGGCGGCCAAGAACACCTTTCTGAAACACTTTAGTTTTGGACATAGCTACAAAATTAAAGAAGATAAATGTTTCCTGGTGGAGCAATTCTACTATTTAATATCAGTAATCAATCACTCACAAGACCATTGTGTGGGCAGTCTCAGCCACAACTTCCAGCTAAGGCCATCCAAATCCGTCCCTGAAAGGAGTGATTACTCCCAGCACAGAAGATTTTTTCAAGCTGCCCTGCACTGATCAGCTTCATTTTTATGGACTTCCTAAATGCCCATTCTGTCAGAGACAGCACCCCCTCTTTAGAGCAGAGGAGGGTAGACACTTGTATTTTAACTGCTGGTCTAACCCGGCAGAATAATTTAAACCCTTCTCCCTTCTGAGAGCACACCATGAGAATACAAAAGTATTCTCATTTACCTTCCACTTCATCACTGATACCAATGACAGACTTTTTGCTGACTTGGGGCTTGAATAAGCTGCAATGCAATTATATTATTGTACTTTATAGTATTATACTTTTATATTCTATACCACAATTAAACAGCACAGAATTAATTACATGCAAATGTGTTAGCACGTCATTAATAAGATTTATCACATATTCTTCCAAGTAAATTACAAGAAATGATCACAACATGGTAGTGATGTGGTGTCACAGTTTTTTTGGGAAGTCTGAATGGGAAGGTTAGGGTTTTTGTGCAATCATTATTATGCTGCCTAATGCAATACCCCAAGAGTTTGTTCAGGAGAGCACAGGCACTGCCACTGTTGCTCATTCAATACCCACAGACACTGCTGAAACAAGTGTGTTCTCAAGAGCTGGTTTAAAGCAGAATTTTCTTTGCACCAGGCCTTAAGCACTCTATGTCTGTGAATATCACTCTACAAGCCTGTATAATATATTGTACAACTTGGGCTTATTCTTGAGTAGTCTACAGTCTTAATAATATCTGAGAAAGCTTACATTGGAGACTAATATTAAGAAATTAAATTTAAAGTATTTCGTCTTCCTATAGTGCTTTAATTTGTACCACAGCTTTCCTCGTGTGCCTTACTGTTCTTCCTCTAATGTTGCTACTAGACACACAGGTTTTTCAAGGCAGACATCGATTTTCCGCAGGTGTCTGGAAACCATTAAGTAGCATGGAAACCAAACGACTTAACAGGGTTAAGTAATATGATTCTGCTATTTAGGATAGAATAATACTAAAAAAAATGTACTGTAAACAAAACAGGCAGCATGCCAAAATGTGATGCCTGACCCATGATCTGTGGGGATCTTCTTCATGCTCCAGTACCTTGCACATCCAGTGAACCATCCATACTATAAAGTAGTAATTTAATTTCTCAAACAACAACATAAAGAAATATTTACTGAAGTAATGGCTAGTAAAATTCTTAAGAAAATCCTTAATGTCAGTTCAGAGGAGGTTAACACTTTTGACAACTCATTAGAAATGTTAGCTAAAAAGTCTGACAGCAAAATCAGATAATTTGTGGATTTAGGTAAGGACAGAACACACAGGTTTAACTCTGCAGACTTACATTTTTAAATAGGTTCCATTTATAATTAAATTTCACACTGTTTCCGACAGGAGGAAGAAAACCAAATAGCCTCTACTGCTGTTAATATATTTGTCACGCAATTTTGGCAGCTTTGATCAGCTTTGTAATTTCAGGCAGGCAGTAGTTTTCATATTGATTTGGGCATTAATCAGAACATATTTTTTTATTTCAGAATTAGCATACCAGAAGTGTTTTGTGAGTTATCATGCTAGTATGTTCTATCAAAGACTAAATTAACATTTTACTGCTGCTAACCATAGGCAAAGCTTCATATACAATTCAGATGATGTTGCTAAACTTTTCACATTACCAGCTCTTTAAATTTGAGGGTGCTTAATATCTGTGGACCGAAAGAAAGATCTCTTGAAAATAACCTAACAAAGCCCCCCACAGTCCAGTACCAGTATTCCCAGAGCTAATGAAGCCCCATACTGTTCCTGATCTCTATTGTGCTTCCTGTAGTGAGGTAAAGCACAATGTTCCAAACACCATTATGCAGCACCCCTTTCCATTTTCACCTTCCTTTCATTTTTTCAAACATTTTTTAGTCTCAAAGGTATTCTGGAAAAGGATAGGAGACCAGAAGAGAGGAGGGAACTGCTAACCTGCTGCATCTGAACTGCTCTCATTTCCTGTGAGTGAAAGATAACGACATAGTGGTAAGTCTGTATTTTGCTGCTTTCCACCATCTTCACATGAAAACTGCTACCCTTCTTCTAAAGCAACCACTCAATGTCAACAGTTAGCATAATGCAATAGTGTTTTGCTGGCAAAATTCCTGTCTGTCACCACAGAGGTTTCCTATGGCAAACATCCCAGTTTAATCCTACCTGTAAATGCACGCATTGTGCAGCAGCTACTGCTTGCCAGGGAGCAATCATTGATCAGCATTCAAGCAAATTTTCTTTACTTTTGTGAGATCTGTATAACAAAATTCGGTGTGGCATCTGTGAAATCATGGCAGCAGAAATTTGTGTCTTCTACAGAGATGTAGAATTTTTGCCAGGAATCTGCTAGGAACAGTTGAAGGTAGATGGAAGTTTTCACTTTTTGTCTGAGAATGGTTCCTACCTACCTACTGAGGAACACAGCTTATGCAGTCTCCTTAGACTTAGAATAAATATTATCTAGGTTTAAATTCAGATTTTAAGTGTTATTTAAAAGAACAAACCCTCATATGCATTTAGAACAACAAATACACTCAATTATAGAATTTAACACAGAATCCTAGAATCACCCTTGCATAACTAATCATGGTTTAAAAATAATTAAATCTAGATAGTGCTAAACTGGATTATCCAGCAAGTTGACTTGCTCCAAAGAATTACCCATCTCCTTTGTCACCTTTTCATACTCAAGAGTGTTGAAAAGGCTTTTTTATCAAGGTAAAGACATCACCAAATTTTGGCAATGTCAGATTGGAGGTACCAAATTCCTCAGTACTGATACTCTCAGTCAATGATATAAAGAAATACCAACTACAGCAATAATGGCAAAGAACAAGAGTTAGGCTGTTACTCAAATATTATTTGCATTCACTCTGGGATCTGAAGGAAGCCTGTACAAACCTGAGAAGAACCATGCTCCCATCAAATTGCTCTCCCCAGAATCAAACTGCCAGAATCCCCATTAGCATGCCTCTATAAATGTCAAATGTTTAGCAATAATTTAATATTTAAGAGGTTAGGACTTGGATGACACTGCCAATGTCTGTATCCACAAGAAAGGTCACAGCTCCTTAGCCAAACACCAATAATTCAAGGCTGTGTGGGTTTCTGCTGTGACATAGTTGTCAAATAGCACCTGGGGGTTTACAATTACATCTTAGCTGTGGGTACTGTTAACTAACAGTGGATACATTTTTCCTACAGAGGAGCTAAAATTACTCCATCTCCTCTGGCTACTGTCCCAACCTATCATCACAATCTCAATTAATCTGACTTGATCCTCAGCCAGCTAATTTATATCTCTGCTTTGCTCTTCTTTGTGAACCGAGGCGTCATCCATCATATGTGGAAGATAGAGATCTATACACATTTTCTTTATTAATAGATTAAAAATAAAAAATCACATACTTCCAAAGGGTGGGATTAATTTATTTTAACTTTTAGCCACCTGAAACCCAATCTGGTTTCCCATGCCTCTGTCAAAAAAAAAAAGAAAAAGTAGCAGATTTGGCCAGATTTTTTTGATCCTGAAGTTAGATCCCACACTAACTCCCAAATGGCCCCTTTTTCTGTTTGAACAGAAGTGAAAACCAAACCAGTGACCAGCCCTATCCTCATTAGAATTATGTTTTGGGGAAAAAATTATCCATACTTATCTTCTGAAATCTGCCTAAGAGGAAGAAAGAAAACATTGAAAAATAGTTTCCTCCTACTCTGATAAGATTCCACTAAGCCACTTAACAGTCCTTCACAAGTGGTGAAAGCAGCTGTAAGCTTTAAAGCAAGTGAAGAAACATCTACTCCAAATCACCAGCTATTCCTTACACAAATGCTGTCAACCACCTCAATCTCTCTGGCAGAGCCATCCTCAATTTTTACATCCCAGTGCTCCAAACCCTCAGTTTTAGAAGTTATGTAAGAATTCACTTCATATTGAGGCAGACTGTAATACCCTAAAGATGATGCAGCTTTTCATCAGCTTCCAGTTAGATTTTTTCCAAAGACCTTCTAAAATCATGGGTTTACAGAAAGAGAAAAAAATATCAAACAAAATCCAAATACTTACTTAATTCTTCAAAGAGATATGGAACCAAGAACAGTTTTCTTACAACTAATAAATGATGTATTTGGAAAATATAGCTTTTACTTACAAATGTTTGATATTCAGAGTTGACTACCATTAGTGAACATTCTCATTTGGAAGACAGCATTTTTCATCTGTGTTGGTTCAAGAAGAGACATTGCTACTTTAAAAATATATTTAGCATTTTAGAATCTGAGATCTGCAATGAAGAATTCACAGATTTAGGTGCTGTATGCTCCAGTAGAAAAGTTCCTCCCTTTCTAGGTTTCAGATGCCCTGGTTAAATAAATGTGTTTTCCTTTTCTGTCAGTGTCAAGGGATCTTATACCAATAGCAAGTAATAAAAAGAACTAAGACAAAACATTATTCTCAATACTTTGACTGGGACACTACTTCTGAGCATTACACTAAGATTTCTTGAAAAGCTCATGCCCAACAATGTAAAAATCTTAAAAAAAAGCCCCAAACCCCAACAACTTATTATCTAATGTACCTTGCTGTTTCTTCTTTAATTTTAAGGAATGTAACTTGCAGAGAGAATTTTGAAGATCTCAATGTCCACTCTCTGCACATTTGGGATCCCAACTACCACTGAATCTTTTGGCTTACATGTTTTCCAACGCAGATTACAGTATCACTCTTGACCTAGCACAATGTGAATACCACTCATTTATGAAACAAGCACAAAATACTACTGCAGCCCTTCACATGTAAGATGCAACCCAGCACACAGGGGATCAGTAACAGAGCATGCAGCATTTGACTAACAAGCCACAAGTCAAAGCTGCTTACTTCATCATTAGGGTGAAAAAGCGTCAGAGTAGTTCTATAATATCTGCATCAGCTCATCACCCAAAGTTCAAGGCTGCTTGCTGAAGCAATGAAGCCCAGAGACCTCTTCCTTTCCAGCCTACTGAGCCATTTGTTATCAGTGTTGTGCTTTCAAAGACACAACCATTTCTCTGCCTGGGGAAGAGGTAAATTTGTGTTCTCAGAAGAAATCTGTTTTTTCATTAAGACACAAAAAAAAAAAAATAAATCAAAACATTAATCAGGATGTCACAATAATGAAAAGAGTGAGAGGTGGGGATATTTAAAAAGGCTTTCTTTAGCCCAGGAATGCAAATGTTCTGAGTAGTTACTGTAGAAGGAAAACATGCTCTTAGAAGTGCATTTGAGAGCAGGCTCTGAAACACAGGTGCTCTGACTTGCCCACCAAAGGATCCTCTTGATTGTAAGTCAGATTTTCTTAAGCTCCCTGCAAGCCTGACCTTTTCTGAGTTTCATTGCCTTTGTACTACTCCTTGTCCCCAAAGAGAGGGAAAGCTACTACCTATGACTGATGCTAGCAACTTCTCTCCTAGGCAGTAAGGAAGAGAGAATCAAATGCAATTATCAGGAAGAAGTAAGTTCCTTTTTCACCCATCATGTGGGAGCTAAGCCATTGCTGCAATTAGAGATTGTTAGCTGTTCCCTGGCCAGTATAAACTAGTAACCAGCAGCTGCAACTGCTTTGTATTACATTACAGAGGAGAAACAGAGCTGCTGCTAGTAATAAATCAGCATAATTTAATTTTGATTTAATGTTTATATTGTTTTCCTTTAGTAGCTAATAGTATTTTGATCCCCTTAAAACATTCTTTTCTCTCACTGTTGTGGTTTTAGT
>VYZT01051577.1:0-23127 GCA_013400735.1 Pomatostomus ruficeps | reverse complement strand
ACATTCCACCCCTTATTGCATATCGTCTTCTTATGCCTAGGAATGGGTCCTGCAACTTTAAGCTGGAAGGGGAGGGGGCAGCACGGTTTGTTTTTATCTCCTCCAAGGTACTATTTTGGCATAGTTTTTGTTTATATTCCTTCTTTTAGTTGTCGGCCTGGGAGTTAGGAAAGATGGGGGGTTTTTCCTCTCTCTGGAACTGTGGCTTTTTGCTTTTTTCCCTTCTTTTTGGACCATTTGGCTTGGGTTTTTTTCCCATCTGGGAAATCAGACCATCTTGGAGGGAGACAGTNTTGTTTATATTCCTTCTTTTAGTTGTCGGCCTGGGAGTTAGGAAAGATGGGGGGTTTTTCCTCTCTCTGGAACTGTGGCTTTTTGCTTTTTTCCCTTCTTTTTGGACCATTTGGCTTGGGTTTTTTTCCCATCTGGGAAATCAGACCATCTTGGAGGGAGACAGTTGGCAGGACCTTTGCCAGGAGCTGCCGGACCCCCAGCCCAGCTGGGCTGAACCTTCAAGAGGAGCTAAGCCAGAGAAAGAAGGGACTCTAAAGATCCACCATCTTTCTCCACAACAGAGAAGGTTTATTATCTAACATTATTCATTTTTTTTTCCTTGTGCCTGCATGCACCTTGCTTGTTAAATAAACAGGTTTTTTTCACTTTCCTCCAAGAAAATTCCTTTCGAACATTGGCTGGGGGAAGGGACTGAAATTCTGCCTTTTAGAGGAGGCCACCCTTTCGGGAGTTTCCTCCCAAATTTGTCTCAAACCAGGACAAATATTTTGGCACCCAATGTGGAGCTCAAACGCATGACCCTGAGATTATGAGTCTCATGCTCTATCAACTGAGCTAGCCAGGCTAGCTCATTATTTGAGGATGGAACCCATTGCTGAATCATTTGAAAAAAAACCCCTAGGTACCACCAAAGAAAGCCCCAAATCCAGAAATAAAGTGACCTCTAGAGCACTAGGCCGTAATGATCTCCTGTCTCAAAGATATCTGTTGCTTCCCAGCTCAACAAACCCCAGTACACTATATACTGAAAACATGACACGCTTTTTTGTTAGTGCTCTAGCTGTGGGCAAACCTGGCATTCATTCACAAGGCATCTTGCACATACACATTATGTATGTGTTCTGCAAATGATTTATTTCTTGATGATATTTACTAAAGACAATAGAGCACCATGGAGAGGAATATGCCTCCACATATCTGACTCTATATGAATCACTCATTTTGGGGGGGTTTTTTGGTTTGGTTTTTTTGGTTTTTGTTTCTTTTTTTCTCAAATGTCAAGATTTCCAAGGCCGGTGGCAGTTCTGAGGGAGACGGGAGTGTTCCAGGAAGGATATTGAAATCTCCAACTCTTTCCACAGTTATTGCCAAACCAAAGCAAATGAAAGGCAATCACCAATCATTTTAGCACTTCAACTGATCATATTTATTCCACTGCCACTTTCCTGCGCCAGGGACCCCACAAAAGGACGTTTTTCAAGTGCAGTTTTCTGTACAAGGCCAGCCCATGTCCAATTAATACCTCTGTCCTTACAGGAAGTGTGGTTTATCATCACTCTCAGCTTCATGCATTGAGCTGGAACCTGTACAGCTCCTCACTGCATCCCCTTGCGCCAGTCAGGCAGGAATCTTGTGATAAAATACTGGAAGCTTGGCTTCATGCATGCCAGGACCTCACTTCAGCTTTCACACCTTGAATACTTCTCCCCAGTGCTGTCAAAAACATAGCTGTGCTGAGGGGGAAGAAAATACAACCTTTAATTATAATTCCTTCAGCCAACAAAAATAAAGCTGAATTCTGTGAGGGATGCCAAGAGGGATGAACCACCTGTGTGGGAACTGGCTACACTTACGATTAAGAATGAGCGGTTTAATAAACACTGAATACAAAGCAAGCTGAAAGAAAATAGGCTTGATGTAAAGCCCTGACTTCTTGTCTTGGCAGATTTGGCCCCCTCATTGCATAAAGGCTTAATATAATTCTTTCTAAAACAGCTTTGCAGTTACAATCACATTCTTCAAATAAGCAGGCGATACACTATGAACAGATGTGCAAAACGCCTGGACAGGGCGGTAAGTTACTTTTTCATTCACTTACTTGGCACATGCTGATGGATATTCCCTGTTTCTTGAGGAATATGTTTGAGATGTAACAATGCTTGTTCTTAATAGCCAATGTTTAACCTTGGTTAAAATCCTGGGGAGGTCTTGGTCTCCATGACATCTCTAGCAAAGTTGGCACGTTAGACACATTGGTGGAAGTGACATTTTTTTATATTTCAATGATTTTGATGCATGGCTTGGTTTCCCCACTGTACAACTGTGGAGTAGGGTTAACTTCTCTGGTTTGGCTGAAGTGCAGTGAAGCAGAGTTGGGACGTCCCGAGTGGTAAGAAATGGAGTCATTTACCCTCTGTAGGATGGAACTTTTTAGAATGCACAATGGGAGCTCCACAACCAGGCATTAGTTTTGAATGATCAGGAAGCAAAGAAAAGCTGTAGGAATGATAATTGTTTAAGTTTTCCTGCTCTGCAGCATCAGCTTAAGGGGAAAAAAAAAGGTAGGTCCCAGGAGAGCATGGGATGAGGAAGAACAGTCACTTAGGAACACTTCCATGGGGTCTGGCCATATTAGCCCTTACAAATATTTTGCTATTCTTAAAAAATAGCAACTTGCTTTGGGAAGGCTGTCTGTGTCATTGCATTGATCTTAAAACTTAACTAAAACCCAAAAAAAGACAGACATAAATGCAGCTCACTTTAGAGGTCACTCTAGTCCCAAGTGCAAATTTTAGAGTTAAAATACACCTTACTCTAACAATGAAGGTATTCTGTGAAGGCTTTAAGAAGAGATCAAGGAAGACTGGATAAAAGCTAAGACCTCAAGCCAAACCTTATAAATTTCCTGTAAGTACTTTCTTACATGTCCTTTCTAAAACAATCTCATCTGTCATTGTTGTCTCTCCCTCTCTCATCCTTGTCATCAAAACTTTTGTATTTCTGTCACATGCTGCTTGAGACCAGGTAATTAGATCATAGAAGATAATAAATACTTCAGGTAACTGTGTGCCCTTGCCTTACAGGACAAAATTACCATGTTCTTAGTATTGTCTCTTACCTATTCTTTATAATCCTTCTCATTTTCACTGTTTCTTTCCAAAGAGCCAATGTAAAGAGAAGGGATACCTTGTGTTTTCTGCTGAAAGGCCATTCATTACATTACAATGCAAAAATGAATTCAAGCCGTTCAAAACTTGTTGCCTTGTATAGATCAAGAGAATGCCTTTCCTGTAGCCCAGTTCCCAAAAACTTTTTGAAAATGAGCTAAGATTTATTTTTCTCAACTCTGCTGACTGAAGCAATTTTGAATCAGATATCCATGCTGTGCCTGTCCTCAGACAATAGCTAACTATGGAGGCTTCTGACAATCTGCCGTTAACCTTTTGCCACGCTGGTGTCTGGCCAATTCTGCCCCATTCCTTCATCTTGCTCTCCCTTTCTTAGGACTACTACTTATTTCTTTCCTTTAGCTGTCTCAGCTCCTTTTGTAGGCTGAAATATGGCATGAAGCATAAGATAATGTAGGGAAAAGCACAGGATAACCATGAGTGAAAGAATGATAGTATGAGAAGCAGCTCAGTAAACCTGAGCAACATATTTGCAGTTTAGCTTTAGTCTGAATAAAGGAAATAAAATTATTTAAAAAACAGCAGAATGAAACACTTTCGAAATCAGGAATGAGTCAAGGTCTTGCAGAGGAAAAGGTTGAGAAGGTTAGTTGCAAATTATTCAACAAGTGTTTGTTACCTTAAACAGGAGATGATAATTTTATATCAACAAAGAAAACATTTATATACATACTTTATTTTCAGAATAATTCAGTACCTAGATGAAGATAACTTTGCATTACTGATAAGGTAAAAAAAGTATTACCCTCAGAGAGTGCTATCTGGTTAATGATCTTCAAAGTGATATTTTACATTTTAAATATCCATCCTTTCATTTTCTTTTCCATAAATCATCCACATAATCACAAAACATCCACTCTCCCACTGAACATAGGACTTCCCTGTGTCATATCTGCACTACGTCTTCTTTGCACTGTATCACATTTAAAATTACAGAAATTCTTTTTACTTGTGACTGCAAATCAAGTTTCTTGGAGTTTGTGCCTTGAATGTTCTTGCTGGAAAAGGCCAGCACACATTATGTCTACTGGTCCTTTATTACCTGCTACTTTCCTGACATCCCCAAGTAAAGACTGAACTGCAAAACTGGTTATTCCTTACCATTCCCCTCACTTTTCCTTACATTGGAATCCCAGTAGAGTTTACTTGCCCTTTGGTTTATTTCTTCCAGGGCAGGCTGCCATGGAGACAATGCCCCCTACTGCTCTAGGTCTGCTTTTAGCATCTGAAAGAAGAGCACAAGCCTGCCATACCCCCAAAAGCTGAACCACCCTTTGGCTGTGACAGAAACGTGATGGAAATCAGGTAAGAGAAGGGTGAGGGATCCACGAGCACAAACATGACACAGTGAGTAGGTAGCACAAAAAATTGAAAATCTACTAGTGACAATTCTGAGCATTTCTTCAAATGAATGCAATTTATCAGTCACCAGAGCTGTTGTTCAGATAGTGCTCAAATATGACTGAGTTTAAAGCACTGGCTGAACTATGGCATTGGTCAATCATAACTTCTTGTGTGTACACTCTTGAGCTTCAGCACAAAAGGTTTGAGCTGAAGTGGTTTTGTTCACACTTGTGATGGACTTACATGCTCACTGGGGCTCAGCTAACACAGGGTCGTTTGCTGAGCCAACGCTGCTCAATAATACATTCAACCCCCCAGAATCTTGCATTTATCAACTTCTTGCTGTCTTGTAGGATTTCATCCAGTGCCTTTTCATCATCAGAGAGTACTAAAGCAGAGGGAAAGAAGGGATGAGAGCTGAGGAAATACTCTGTTAGTAGCCAAGGACTCTTCCAAGGATGGAGCAGCCATAGCTTCTCTGGGCAACCTGTGCCAGTGCCTCACCACCCTCATAGGGAAGAATTTCTTTTCAATATCTCACCTGAACCTACTCTCTTTCGGTTTGAAGCCATTCCCCCTTGTCCTACATGGTCACTACATGGCCTTGTAAAAACATGAAAGATGTGCACATACTCCTGGTTCCCTCCCAAAGAGGACACAGGTTTGGCAGCTGGAAGAGGGAAGCTCATATAGTGGCTTTTTACACTGCTTTTACCTTTCCCACTATGTGATTCAGAACCCGACAGAAACAGTCTACATCTGAAGGCAGATGAAAATATCCAACCTTGAACTGTTCCAGGGAAGCTGATGAGTTTTAGGATCAGGGTAACACCCAGACATATATACAAGGATGTCCTTTCTCCCAGCTAGTGATAAATCCAGAGAAACAGCTGACTAACAGCACTCATGGGAGTTAGGTGTGACTCTACCATGGTCCTGATGATACTCAGAAAAAGAGCTTCTGTCAGTTATTGTTTCCTTAGATTCTTGACAAGTCACAGTGTCACACAAATAAGAGACATGAAATGGAAGGAAATGGAAGGAAAGATTTTGTTCTCCAACCCACCACTCCCTTACTGCAGCCTAAGCCACACACCAGTCTGTCCTGTTCAGCCCCAGCCTTACAGCTAAGGCTCCCTCCCCTGGGTCAAAAAAGATGGATGAAATCATGTTTTTAGGCAGATAAAGCTTGCATTGCCTGTGGTCGGCCAAAGACCATTTTTCAGTCTGCTGCCAATGCCCTATTGCCTACAAACCAAAATATTCCTCACTTCCTAGCACCGTTAAGCATCGCTTATGTGCAAAGAGGTGTAAAGCTATTCCCTGCTAAATCTATTAAAGCTAGGAGACCTTCTTTTCTAAATTGTGGATCACAGAGCATCTCTGCCAGCCTGGCATCCTTTGGAAGGATGGTTCTAAGAAGTACTCATTTAACAACTCTTTTATTTATTAATCCCAAAACATCTTTCCCTCAAATCTCTTGGCCTGCACTCTGACAGGACAGCTGGTCCATTCATCCAGCCACATCAGGCAGCACAGCCATAAGAGACCAAGGGAGAGACCCTGCTGTGTGTTCCCAGCTCTGTCTTTCCATTGCCCTGGGTTCCTTATCCCTTCTTTGCCTACCTTCCAGTGCCCATCAAACTGACAGGGTGGTCTGTCAGGTGTATGAATTTGCTCCAGCGATCAGGATAATGCCAAAGCCGGTCTGACATTTGCTCTGCTCTGCAGACAAGGCACACGTGGTTGTCACTATTGAGCAAGAAACGTGTCAGGGAGTGGGAGAGGTCAGGGTGACTATCTAAACAAGCTCTGTGTTGTTATTTCTTGGGACTAAAGAAACCAGTGTGGACAAAACAGCCTCAGCAAGGGATTGACGCCAGGACCAGGGCATTTCTGAGCACATTTGCAGGGACTGGAAGGTAGCACTTCAGATCTGTGCCAAATGGTGTGGTCAGCAAAGTGATGCAATATGGGATAAATTTATCTTAGGAGGTCACCAAACTTTTTGCCCAGGGGACAAACACATGCATAGAAAAGGCTATTCTACACAGAAAAAGATAGGAGATAGAAATACTCAGTACAAAGTCCCCTGGGGCTCTGATGGTTTGTGGAGACTGTAAGTACCCTGGACTGTGGAGAGAAGCCCTGGCACAGGTTAGGCTTTGGAAACCTCCTCTGGAACAAAAGTACGTTCCACAGAGGAAGAAACAGGCCTGATGTGGTCAAGCACCCTGGAGGTATCCCCTCAGCTTGGGGATTTCTGGAGAACCGCACATCAGAACCACTTCAACAGCATTTACTCTGCTGGTGAAAGAGAAAGCAAAACTGATGATAAAATATGGGGCTGAGAAAATCTGTGACAAAATTCCTGGTCCCGTACCCCAAAGAAGGATCTAAACCACGGGCAGGTAATCCCGTGTTTACTGGCTGTTAGATCTTTGGTGAAGCCTAGGAAAAGTTACCTGCTACCTATGGGAGATTAAGCTGCAGGTGCACAGACACGAAGGGACGCTCTAAATCAACTTCAGTCTGTGTGTGTGTCTGTAAAACCATTTTCCTTTCTGGGGGACTGCTAGTAGTCAGCTTCCTGCAGAGTTGGGAATGCCCTAAAATACCAGAAAATGCATAAATAAAGGCAAAATGTAATGCAGTGAAAGATCCTGTTATTAAAGGGAAGATGGAAGGATGGAGAGTCAGATGTAGAACCCCACAGGCTCCAGCCCAGACCTATCTGATGAGTCCTCACCAACTGAGCCTTCCCATGATGCTCCTCTCAGCTTCCTTCCACTGGCTTTTAGTCCAGGAACTCGAGTTGTAGGCATGATGAGTGGGTTTTTTTAATGCTTACCCAAGAAAATTTGCAGTAATGAATGGTCTAGTAGCAGAATTAAACCCACATTTGTACTTCATAGGGTTAAGGGGGAGTTTTTGCTATTATTTATTGTGGAAACCCCCCTTACAACTCTGTGCATCTGTTCAGGAGCCCCAATGCTTTGCTGCACCCTCCAAAAAGGCACTTGGTTTCCACCTACAAACTGTATGAAGCACAACTGCTTCTTTCATAGATCTGACTGGACCAGAGATTTAATGGTATTTGTCACCAGTTATTAATCTTACCACGTTTTCTTCTTGGAGGTGTATCTTACTAATGAAAAAAAAAATGTATTTCCAATAGTCTCATAATCCCCATGAATTCTCTTCTGAAGCCCTTCTCCCACACCAACCTCACCAAATGTGTTTTTAAAAATGCATCTGGTATGACGACTTTTTAACCTCCTTATCAGCTCTATCCTTGTACTGTGGATTTTAATTACGTTTCTTTGCCTTCAGATACGTGCCTCTGGATGTAGGTATAATATAGGAGTAACCCTGACAGGTTCTTTCTTGTCTTACTGCACAAATGGTTTCTTGGAAAGAAAATATAAAAAACTGCTAAAAACTTTTGACAGAAGTTTTTTTTCCATCTCACGCCTCTTTGGCAGTACTTGATATTCCCACTCAAAAGAATGGGAAGATTAATGGCCTTGTTCTGTAGCTGTTACATCTTAAGGACACAGACAGGACTTTGGAGCATGTAGTACACAGCTGGAAAAATACCACATTAAGTTCTTGGCTCACAAACACTTTTCAGGCCCAAAATAAAGGCAGAACTCACCAACATGATATACATTTGGCAGCTGTTTCAGTTTGATGGGCATTAAATCAGGAGAGATGAGAAACTCTGGTCTGCTCCAGAAGCTATAGATTCCTTCCCTGTGCTCCTGTACCCACCTCAAGGATGTCCCCTCTCAGGGATGCAATGGCTGATACAAAGCTTAGGAAACCCCAACGTCCCTTCGCACCTGGTATTTGGACATTTCACGCTGCTTTTCCAGTACCTCAAGAAGGGCTTGTGTAAAAGTTTCTCCCCATACACCCAGCCAAGATCTCTCCTCTACCATCCCATGATTCTGCCTTGTGCCTCTGAGCTTGGGTCTGCTATGGCATGAATGCCTCCATCCATCTCCCCTCCCTGTCCTTGGAAAGTAAGAAGATGCAGCCCCATCCAGGAGACAGCTGTGGGCACAGGCAGCTTCAGGCTTCGCTTCCTTCCTTCACAAGGCTCTTCCCAACATCTCCCCACGGCAACCACCTTTCCCAGGACAGGAACCCCACATATCTTACTCTGCGCCCAGTCCCATCCTCTGTGCCCTCTTGTAACTCCCTGCAAACCAGGAGCCTCAGAGAAAAAACAGGCAAGGCAATTTTTTTTCCTCCTCTAATAGCAAAATATATTTTAACTGCTGTAATACAGTAGATTATAAACAGCTCTTGTGTGTGACAGAACATGTACAGGTTGCATCATGGAACGGCTGGTGCCAGTGCCAGGGCCAGTGCTGGGGTGTCCCCTGACGCAGCCAGGGAAGGGGCACCATGGCTGGGGGCACTGGGAGAAGGGATGAACCGAGGTGGCTCAGCAGTCTGTTGGGGAGCCAGTTCTGATGCTGTGGAGCATGTAAACTCTTGGAATCTGCTGTCCCTCTGGCACATCTGCATTTGGAAGCGAGAGCTCAAACAGTTCAGTTTGCCTTCAGCAGGCAGGCCAGAAGCAATTCATGTCATATCATATTGAACAAATCCATCAGGATTTCCCCCAGCTTCCACCATGGCACATGACACACACTGTACTCAGACAGCTGTCATGGGAGAGCACAGAGCTCACAGCTCAGACACAGGACTGCTTCATCCCACAGGGCTGGTAGCCACACACCCCAATAGAAAGGATGGACTAAGCATGAGGACCCCACAGAGCTTTGGTCTTCCCAGGAACAAATAATTTTCTGCATGAAAACCAGGATGCATTTTGCCATACTACCACTGATTTTCGTGAGGTTGTTGAGCAAGGAGCTGCAGCTGTACCAGCTGCCATTCCAAAGCTGGAGGCTTCCCACCTCACAACTGAGGGAGTTACCATGGAAGCAAGCTGCACAGTTTTTGCGTTGGAAAGAACCACAGAAAACATACATTTTATATTACATTATATTAAGAGCTCGTAATGGACAGACTGGTAATCTTCACATCCTCACCATTGACCAGAAACACCACACTGCTAGCTCTGGCACTTGCAGTCTAAGAAACTCAAATGTAGTATAATTGACTCTTAATTAAACAAGCAATGTTTCCCCTCCCGCACTCTTGAGAAAAATTAAAATAAGCCCATATTCAAAAGCAATTTTAAAAACCCACAAAATTGAAAGTAATCCAAATCATTAATGCCCTGACAGCACGGTTGCCAGATGCCTTGATCTACAAGGCTGAAAACCTCAACTTGTCAAAAACTAAGACTAGTTCCAACAGCTGAGCATCCCTTTCTGGTTGCCTTTTGCTTGCCAGATGCTCAAGCCCCTTCAAACAGTGATGATGCTGACACAGTAAATGCTGATATTCCTTTTGGGCAGACAACAGTACCAGGTGTGACAGAAATACCAATACAGGGCACAAAGTGCCAGCCTTTGGTCTCTTTTAGAAAATATTGAGACTGTATCAAGAACTGCCACAGTTATCAAGATGGCAAACCAAGTCCCTAATCCATTACACCCTCTTTGAGTGCAGTTACCTCTGTAAGTGTTTTGAGCATCAAACAAAAAAGAATTGGACTGAATCTCATTCTGTACCAAGGAGGTGACAAAGTTGTTTAGCCAAAGGGTGTTTTTTTGTCTTTTTTGTCTGTTTTTTCAATAAGGAAGCTTAGTTGTTTGATAATTTCTGTTCTTTCCTCCCACAAAAGATATGGTAAAAAAATTTCACTCAAGATTAATGAGGATAAAGCAATCCATTTAATTCTCGGGATTTTATATAGTAATACTGCCAAATTTGAGCATATACTTCCTCTGAAATTACTTCAACCATTTCATCAAACAATTTTTAGGAGATGTTTTCAGAGGAAAACCTTACACAGGAGCACTATTTGGCAAATTTGACCTGGTACAATGTCCTTTCTTAAGATCACGATTCCTTCTTACAGAAGACTGAAGACTTGGAAGAGTTTAAGTATTCCCTAGCTTTCATGAAATTACTTCTGACTTAGGTTACTGAAAACAGAAGCCCAAAGGAGAGTCTGAAGAGGCTTGGGAGACAAGTCTATCAGTGGTCCCTATACTGCTGGTATGAAATACCCAGGGGTGTAAGTAGTAAGGAAATGCTGTTCTCTATTGGCAGTTTCTGGTAACATTTGAATAATTCTAAAATCTCTCTCACCAATGTTCTAGTATCTCTATCAGGTGGCCCTTTTCACCAAAGTTAAGGTATGTCCATCAGGTGACCCTATCTCTAATAATGGGAGCTGCAGTTCCAGTAAAACTGGAGTGATCTGTATCCAGACACTTAAGCTCCCTGTTCTGTTTAGCACCTGACAGAACAAGGGAATTGAAGGGATTCTGACTGATTAATTGATGTAGAAACACCAAACTCACACAAGGCCCCTGCGTTTATTGGGAGGATGTCCTACCTCTTCATCAAGAGGGCAATACCCAGGAAGCTGATCTCCACCTGAAGCCCCCTCTGATGTCAGGGCAGAGACAGGCAGGTGACAAAGGAGCTCTGGGCCAATCCTCATTCCCCAGCAGCATTCGAAGCTGTTCCAATACACATGGGCAAGGTGTACTGGCACATTGGACTGCACGCGGCCATTTCAAATGAGATCATGCTCTGTACCTGTAAAGTTAATCCCATTTTCTTACAGTTGGGTCATAGTATTTCAAGTTTTTCTTAGTAAATAAACTCTTAACAACCTGTATACCTTAAAGCACCTGCCAAATTAAAGCAAAAGCTCTTTTACAAGTTAATCATGTTAAAAGAATTGATTATCTAGAGCAGGAGAAAGAAAGAGCAAGAAGAAAAAGTACTCCTCAAGTCACAAGGGCCTTCAAACAACAAAAATGCTGTAATGCAGTTGGGAACTAAATGAATCCAGAGAAAACAAATTTTTGGTGTAAAAAGTTGTATAAAGACTGCACATACCATGCCCTGCTTCTGAACCTGACTCTGCAATGCAGCCACAAGCACAGTGACAATCCCTCTTCCTCTGCCCATTTTATATCTGTTGGCTGCCAAAATACACAGGATGCAGTTTGAAGCCAGCCAGGAAAACTTTGGCCATCTTCAGAGCAAGGAGGCAAATACCCGGTTGCTCTGTGACTTGTCTGTGTCACAGTGGCAGGCAGGATCATGAAGAACAGAAGTTTTGTAGATATCCCATTACCAAAAAGGAAAAAAAGATTGCAAAGGGAGGGCTAAGAAAGATGGACGGATACCAACAATGAGCTACCAGCAAATCTGACTAGCTTGCCTCTTGTCCATAAAGGAGCAACTTGGGGGGACCCCTGGATGAGTAGGATTCCTGTAGACTCCACCTTCAGCTCAATGTTTTACTGGCATGAAAATGGCTCAAAGTGGGACAGCATATAATAGATGCTGCCTTTGACATCTGTTGCAATCCAGGTCAACTGGTTTGCTCCAGCAATGTTAAAAAAAAATTAGTTTCTCCCCAATAATCAGGAGGCACAACTTCCCTTAGAAAAAGTCTGTAGCGAGTTAGATCATTGGTCCAAATACTTGGAGGACACCTCTGTTTTTCTGTGATGACATGGCCAGAGCACCCCATTTTCACATCTTCGTATGACACGACCACGAGCGTGGCTTTAAATAGTCCAGGAATGTGGGCTGCAAAGCATGGAGAGGCAGTAAATTAGTCACAGGCCAACAGCACCAGCTGTGGTACAAGTTGTTGAAGTCAAACTTCTCTAACAGGAAAGATTAAACCACATTTCTGCACCCTACAAGCCTGTTTTTGCCCTCACTAAACAGTGCCTGTAGTGTAGCTACAGCCACAAGTTCTGTTACATCAGGTAAACACTGTGCCTAGTAGCCTGTTGTATCAAGAAACCAAGTTAATTTATGGTGGCAAACTCTTAATTGAGGAGAATCAAACTCAAAATAGAGGCTGCCAAAGGATACCTTTGGTTAAAACTGAAATCAACTAGGACAGCAGAAAGTTTTATCTAGAACAGAATCTGGTACCAAGAAAATGAGAGAAAATACCACCAAAACCCAGACTACCTACAGGTAATCATTTGTCACCACCACCCACTCTAGCCTGGGAGAGGTACAGCAGGCACAGTTTTTGTGGGCCTCCTACAAAAGTTTCCCCTGACTTCATTGGCTAAGTGCTGCAGTTCCATTGCCACAGCCTAAACGAAGTCTAGCATATCCTCAGAAATGCAGTAACACTACCCTCAGTTTCAAGTACTGAAATACTACCAGCATAGAAAGGAGCACTACTGAAAGCACATCTGGTAGGCAGCCTCTAGGCTAAGTAACTCCTAAGGAGTGGATGTAGCACACTGCCAGAAAGGCTCATGCCATTTAACTTCCACTCTTCCTGCACAGCAAGACAGGGCAGCCACTCCCACAGCTGGTTATCCCATGGGAGGGGCCAGGCACTCACGTTTTCCATAGGGCAGTACTGGCGGGCATACCACTCCTGGCTGTAGAGGCAGATGATGACACCTTGGCCCAGGAAGAGGGAAGTCCACATGATCACATTCCAGAACGGCCCTTTCCGACGATCATTAAGTGTGAAGTTGAAGACCACTGGAAAGAGGTGAAATGAAATGCATTATCCAGACACAAACTTAAGATTCAAGAATCAAAGAACAACTGATTTCACTGGATCTTCCCATCCTTTCACTTCATCTCTGGATCA
This sequence comes from Pomatostomus ruficeps, assembly GCA_013400735.1. Lineage (NCBI taxonomy): Eukaryota > Metazoa > Chordata > Aves > Passeriformes > Timaliidae > Pomatostomus > Pomatostomus ruficeps. The sequence continues at coordinate 9,834 of VYZT01051577.1, read as the reverse complement.
ACAAGGCTACTCCATGAAAATCTGATTATGCTTGGCAATCGAGTAAATACTCTGAGCTGATTCGGACACTTATTTCCAGTAAGTTTGCCAACAAGCTGGTCTGGCTATGTGCCTCTGGGGATCAACATTATTTGTGCTACACTGGTCACCAAGGCATGGCAGGGGTGGCCTAGAGTTTATTAGAGCCCTCTAACTCAAACCCCAGAAAGAAATGCAAAAGCTCTGACTTCTAAATGGGCTCCTCCTCACTTCAGTAGTGAAGTAATAGTTGCCTTACACTGTTACTTTAAAGAGGAAGACTGACAAGCTGCTGACACACAATGATTCAACTACAGCTTGGCAAAGAGGAAGCAGTGCTGTTATACTGCTGTTCCTGTGACACTGCACAGAGTTTATCATAAAGATCTCTCTTCCTCTCCACCAAGGCCTTGATCATCTAAGTCCCAAGCTTTCAAATCCTCTGTGTGTATATAGGTGTGTATCTCCTGAGCTGCAAAAATCCATTCACAAAGCTTGGACTCAAAATTGCAACCCTTGGACAACAATACTGTGTGTTAGTGCTTAAGGAACAGCTGGCATCATTATCAAAAGCACAAAGCATGCTTCTCTAAAAATAGCCACAAACCCCACACCCACTCCCACACTCTCTTCCTTGGAACTTACCTCCAAAGCATGTAAACAGGCAGAAGAGAACAGGATAGAAGAAGCCAAAGCAGATGCTGAGGACATACTCGTGAACAGCAGCTGATATGGTGAAGACAGACAGCATGGCTGCTGCTCTGAACTTCTTTCCAAAAAACTGGGAGAGAGGAGAATGCCAAGTATTAGGAGCTATTTTGTTGTAGTTTTTGTTTGGTTGTTGCAACACACTGAATTTTCTTCCCTGAGCCAAGAAGGTTCTCCTCCAGCCAAGAGGCTCATGTGAAATGCTAAGTGCCTTACAGAGCACCTTGGGGTTTAGGTGTTTTTCTTAAGGTATATTTCTTGTTCCCTGCTTAAGTACTTGTGTTGAGCCCACTCATTAAATACCTACCACAGCTCGTGGAAATAGTGCACCATGAGTTCTAACTGCTGAGCCAATCCCTGAATTTCTGCATCTCAGACCCACATGTTGCACACATTAAGGACTTGGACATGAGCAACAGATCTCTCTAAAAGCACGGTGGCTCCCCACAACAGCTGATGTCAAATATTTTTGTGCTTCTAAACAGACAGGGATGCTGCATCTTGACAAATTTACCATTTTGCCCAGTAGTTAAATGTTTAATTAACAAAAGAATATATCTGCTTGATACTCACCCAAAGGAAGTCCCTGTAGGCATAGTAATAGAGCCAGTCATGTACTACCACATTCCAAGTTCTGTAGTAGTTTGCATAGGATGTGGAATTCCACCAGTCCTGAAAGCACAATTGAAAGACTATAAATCTAATTAACTATAAAACCTTCTAGAGGGCTTTTCTAGGATATCAAACTGAAAAATACTGAACAGAATAATACCAAGCTTACATAACAATTTGACCAAGCTTTCCATCCCACCTTCAATGTTCTACTTGGTATATTAAGGTTTGGTTTTATCCCAAAACTGCAGTGGCTGCCATGATAAAGGAACAAAAAGAGGGCTAATGGAACTATTGGGTAGGTCTGGTGGCTGCTTCTGTTTCTGCACAGGGTGTTTCACCTTAAAGCAACTCAGACTGCCAAGCAGAAATCAAATCTGTTCTACAGCACAGCAGCAAACTTAAGCCTTATTAGCATAAACCAAGCAAAATTCCATGGCTGCTTTGTTTGGTAAAACAATCTTCAGTTTCCTCCTCTTCTTTTTCATTATGACGATGACTTTCAGAAGCTTTAGGAACTATAGCTCCCGCGTCTTACCTTGTAGAACATCCTGTCTGCAAAGCGCAGCATCTCGGCAAACGCATTGAGCCAACAGTGAAGGAATGCAAAGAACACCAGGAAGAGAATCAGTACACCTGAAAACAAGGGACATCCAGACCAGTTTTGTAGTGTTTTCTCTCAGCCATAGCAAGAGCACTTAACACAGTCAAAACTGTTCTTATAAGCACTGCCACAGATGAGCTTTACTGTTTTGTACAGGTAGCACAACAGTATTTCAGTTTCTCACCACACTCGGCCCTGCTTGCCCCAGAGAGCAACAGCAAGGCTGGCCCAGAGCCTGCAACTTTATTTGAAGACAGTTAAATTCAAACCCAGCTTTTATTTTGTGCTGCTGATTTTGAAGTTTTATCCCTTAATGATTAAATCTGCCCACAAGATTTCCTTTGCCTGTCATGAACACATCTCAAATGAAGCATTTTTCCCTTCCACCTCTTCCACAAAGATAAAAGTCACTCATGGATCTGGGCCTTACCTGGCAGGATGGAGTTGAAGATGCAGAGGACCAGCCCTCGAAGGTTGAAGGTCTCCTGACTACTGTTGTGAAACTGAGGAATGCAGAGTCTCACAAAGATATAGTAGGCATAGAAAAGTGAACCAAGAACCTGGAACAAAAATAGCCCAAAACCTGACTTTGTAACAGAAATGTGCAATTAACACATCACCACTTGCCAGCTCTAGGAGAGAACAGCAGCTGCCAACACAAGCCAAAAGAATTTATTTTACAGTGCTGCCAATAAACCTCCCTAAGGATCCAGGCAGAAAGTAAGCCACAGCAACCCCTGGAGCCTGCCGACAGCCAGTAGCAAAATCAACTTCTCTTCTACTACAGCAGCTGTCAGTTTTTCCCAGTCCTATCAACTCATAGCTTTTGACACAAAAAATCCATGCCACTGCCAAAGTGGGGAAAGTACCCTGTAACCTACATGCAAGATAAGGGCAGAAATAACTGAAAAATACTTACTGTAGTTAAATCTAATATTAAAGCTTATTTTTCTTTTATCTCAAAGAAGACGTTTACAGGCCAAAGCACCTCAGACTTTCTCTGGCTCATGTTTCTCTGGCAACATCCATGTTGTGGATGTTGAGGTCAAAATGCAAGTCACTGTTTAAATACTCTGATGTAAGGCAGGTGTGTGCTCTGTCCTTCTCTGTCCAACAGCAAGCCTTTAAAGGCCTGTTCATGCTGCCTTTTTAAAAAAAAATTGTTTTGCTCTTTAAACCATAAATGCATTGTGTTACAGTAAAGGTTTCAGTCACACAAATCCATTACTTAGAAACACATCCACAAGAAGCTACTGAAGCTCATGGCCACAAATTTGAAGAACCAATCAACCTTGAACTCAAATAAGCACTGAGGATCTGAACTCCAGGCCTTATTATTTCAAAGCTGCTCTGAATATCTGCAGAGAGGAAGCTGTGCCAGTACACTACAATCAGAGTGAAGAAAGAGGGCATGAATGTTGCCCTACATACACACAGAGGTGTTTTTTTTACCTGGAGGCTTGTTTAAGCAAAGATTTTAAATATTTTTTCTTTCTTTGGCACAACCATTAGTGCAGCAAGATCACAGCTTATTTGTTAGCCACTAAAAAGTACTATTTACTGGTAAACCCACACCAAGTAGAGTGATTCAATGCCAAAGAGGGAGCTGTTAGGCAACACATCTTAGATGATCTCCAAGACTATATTCTGCAGAAAGCTATACAACTCACCTGTGCAAACTTGGTAGCTACATAGCCCCATCTTATTGTGGGATTCCTAGGAAAAAAAACATATCATAGCTAAATAGGACCTCAAACCAGCAAACCCCGCCCTTCAATTACTTGAGGGATTTTACTGATGTATTCTCTGAAAAAAAATGGCTTTTGCATTCCAGAATTCTTAACCTCCTGACATCCAAGGGATGTCTGCCCAAATTGCTGGTTTCTCACTTTCAACAACAACAGAACTCCAGTAATTCCATAAATGAAAAGGTATCTGGAGGGCAGCACCGTACAATTCTGTAGGAGGTAGAGATCTGCCAACAGTTGTGCAAACGACTGCTGACTTCACACTGCCGACTGCTGACTTCACACTGCCGAAGCACAGCCCAGCAATGCACAGAAGAGTTTGGGAGTTCCCACTTTTAAAGGCTTCAGCCTCAAACTCAAGAGATAGGGCTGCTTATTAGCACCACATAAAACACAAAAGTTCCTGTTGCAGGAACTGTCTATCACTACATAATCTGTAGCAAGTCCTTAATTTAACTTCAAGTGAGTTTCCAAAAGAAATAAAAGCAGAACTCCATGTGCAAGTCTTGCTCTTGCCAGCTTAACCACATCTTTATGAAAGCTCTAACTCATAAACTGATCACACCCAGGGGTGCTTAATGTTGGCTTCAGTTTTCAGACTACTTTAATATTCTGTTGTTGCTCACATTACCTGGGATAGTTGTCTCTGTAGATGAGGGTGGGAGCAAAGAGGAAGTACAGGTACTGAGAAATTCTGGGAATATGTACTGTGCCTGGGAAGAGGGGGAAATAAAAAACAAAAGAACACTCTGCAATCTTTTTACTGACAGTTCAGTTTCTCCAGTACCCTTTCACGAAAAAGAACCCTTTTGTTGTGGTTTGACTATTAAAACCACACCTTCTCACCTCAGAAACCTCAGTCTGGAATCAAAGGTATGGGATTTGCAGAGAATAAAACAAACTCCACTTTTCAGATGGAGTGCATGAAGGACAGTTAACAAGTGAGAGTAACTAACCATCTGCTAACACCTTGGATATCACATTTCCTTTCCTCCTGGGAAGATAAAGCTGCAATGACTGTATAAATGCGTGGGCTCAGTCTGGTAAGCTCTAGCATGCCTTGCTAAAAAGACCTTTTATTCTATGATTGTTGTCACTTCAACTAGAGCACTGAGCTAGAGGCGTGTAGGCAACATCTAGACACCTTTTATTACTAAAAGCAGAAATAAGGAATCCTGGAGAACAGAGACTTAAGATCCAGAGAAGACTTAGACCTGAACAACAGTCTAGCTTGTTGTCTAATACAAATGAATACAAATGAAAAGGTTCAGGCTGAAATTATGATGCAAAACCTTTGACTTTCTCATCCAAAGTCATCTATTCAAATCCCACCTCTCCAGCTCATGAGGACAGCTCAAAGCAATGGGGGGAAAAGTAGAGCTGCCTATTTAAAATGAAGCAGGGCAAGTTACTCACCAGACTTGTCCTTTATCGAGGACTGGACTCTGGGTACATTCTCCCGGATGAAGGAATGAGCCTTCATAACAAGACGAACCTGTAAGGCCAAGAGAAGAGCAGCTTAGTGCTCTCATTTTCCCAACTTTTCAATAAAGACTGGATTACGCATTTTACTGCAACACCTTCTGCATCTTGGTTTCTTTCCAATTTAGCCCTTTTATAAGAAAAGGGCTGATTCCTCTGTCCCCAAGCCTGTTTAACTGACATGAATTTCAAACCCTGCAAGGGGAAACATGCAGCAGCAATCATGTCTCAGGAGAGTCAAAACACATCTCATCTACCCTTGCAGGACCACCACATACACACAAAGACTCTGAATAACACCAGCAAGTCACTAATCAGCTAACATTAACTTAAAATTGAAGGGAAACCCCTCTGCATTTCAGCAGGCCAGGATGCTTCAAAGTCTAGATGACTCCTTGAAGTTACATGTGTTGTACAGCAATGATCACTACCTGGGTATAAGGTGGTGCCCCACATAAATAGTTCATGGGTGCCAAGCAGGTTTTTTCTTAAAATTTTGTTTTAATACTGAAGAACCAAAAGTAGGGCCAGTCCAAAGTTAATTCTTAAAACTACTCTCATCCCTGACCATCCTTGTTTCAACTTGATGGTCTGATCAGACCTCCACTCTTGCACTCTTCCCCTGCTCCCTGCCACAAAAAAAAATTCCACTTCCAAACAAATTCTGTCTACAGAGTCAAGACAATTTTTTCTTGGGCACAGAAATGTGAACAGGAACCATTTCTTGACTATGTACTCGCATTTTTTGGGTTTGTTTTTTAAAGAGGAATGTTACAGCTTCTTGTGAACTATGGCACAACATGTTCTTAAAATTGATTTTAAGCACTTAATATCCACAAGACAGCCAGAAATAAATGGAATTTCAGCCTTGAAGTAAAAACCCATAGTAAAATCTTAAATACAGGGTAAAAACCCACAAGTGGTTTCCAGGTCAAAATGAAGTTTAGTCTCGACTCTTTCTTATTATATTTGCTGCATGTAGCTGTCCTTGAGTCTAGGAGATACTCCATCCACAGCCCTGGCTTAATTTAATGAATAAAAGTAACATTTGGCTCCTTTAGGAAAGGGGACCCTTTTCACTTTGAAAATAAAATTCAATATATCCTAGAATACAGAGGATACAGGGTAGGGACTCACCTGTTCCAGTATTACAATGAAGCGGGAAGCTGGAGGCAAGGCATAGGATACAGCAACATAGGTTGGTCCAAACCCAAGCCCAGCTATTTGGAAGAGTGTGAACAGCATCCCATAGAAGAAAGAGTGGATTGCACGATGGGAGGAACTGGAATAGCCTTGGGCCCACCAGACAAAAAGGTTGTATGGAACAGCTACTGTGGCACTAAACATGCACAGCCAAGTACAGAAGACAACTGGGAACTTTCCAAAAACAAAGACCAGGAGGTCAAATCCAAGGACCAGCCTAGAAGGCACAAGGAAAGAGACAATTTTCAGTGTCCATTGTTTAAAATACTTCTACTCCACTAAATGGCTACAAAACACAAAGCTTCCAGTTCATAATGGTTTGACAGTGTGGGCAGAAGTGGACCATGGCAATTTCAGCTCAGAAACAGAAGGATGTCTGTGGCAGCTTCAAGTAGCCACCCTCAAGTATCCCAGAAAATAAGAGAAGGACAGCAGTGCTGTCAGGCACAGCTTACCTTCAAATCCCACAGGGCTTAAGCACATCTCTAAGATCAGCATGTGCTTTAAGAGTAGGCTCAAGCTCATCCCTGCTAAGAACAAGCACGTGACTGAACAACCCATTGCTGAACCAGGGTCCGTGAGAGCTTTTGGGGAACATTCCCAGGACATCACCACTATTGCACTGAGATTCAGTTCTTCCCAGGAGTTTAAACCTAAAGAGGCTTTTTCCCTGCCTCTATAGGTACAGGGTATTTTAATATCCAGCACTCAAACCTAGTTTAATCCTTCTCTGTGGGCATTCCACATGGATTCAGTTTAAAAGTTACCTAAAAGGCTCAGGGTCATTAGACGATCAGTCCAAAAATGACCAACTGGTGTGCATCAGGTGCTATACTCCATTATCAAGCTTAAAACACAAGGACATAAACAAAAGGCTGATCAACTTTACTGCCTCTCACACTCACCAGAGCTTACTCCTACAACAAGTAGCTCTTTTAAACTAAGATCAGAGAAGATGACAGTACAGAATACACCAGCAAAAGTTATTTCTTCTCAGGTGGAGACTCAATTGCAAACTGCATCCAAATTATCAGATCTAGCTAAAACCACAGATATTATTTTTAAAATTATTTTTAAAGTAATCAGGTAATCCAGCCTTAGTTGATTTTAAGGTAAATACCCATTCTCCCCTAATGTCCATACACTAGTAAGTTAGGATCAGCAAAACAATATTCAATAACACATGAGCCTGTTCTTATTCCCAGACCAAAGGGACAATGATCATAATCAGGATACAGCTCTGGTTTTATACACTGAAGAGCAGATAATCAGCAAGGTAAACATGTAATCCCACTTGTGTACATGAGATACAGCTTGCCAAAATTCTATTTAAGCAACAACTAAGTGTGAGGAAAGCAGTCTTTCACAATCTTGGTCACAACTGGCTACCTGCAAAGCACTATCTTAGCAGAGGCTGTGCCAACATCCGTGAGATTTTTCCCCAGGAAAAACAAAGTTCTTTTTTTATTTAAGTACAAGTCTAGTGTTCCAGAATTGCCATGTTTAAACAGAGGATGGACTGCTGAAGTACTTTAAGTTTTTCTAAGTAGAGTCCTTCTTCAAGCAACACAAGCAGCTGAAAACTACTGTCTCATTAAAGACATTCAACTAAAGTATCCCACATTCCCTTTTGCAAGCCTCGTGATGAACTAAACATGTTAGGCTGAACTGTGCTGGCCACAATTCTCATGTAACATGTCAGTTAGTAGTGTTTTCCTAATATCCAGCTATCTGATTTGAAATAGGCATACCCTCTCAACAGGAATTCCAGCATATAGTCCAAGTATGCCAAGTTGAAACCCACACTTCCAACAACATCCCAAGACAGACTCCCCCTTTCTGCATCATTCTGTAGTTTCATGTATGTCTGACACTCTGAAATAGCTATTCCCAGCCCTTATCCCCGTATTTCCAAAGCATCCTTACCTTCCTTCATCAATGAAGTCTACTAGAAGCGTACTGAGGATGAAGACAATGAGAAGAGCGATGAACATGTGGTAGATTGTCCTGATGTGACTCACTTCAAACAGCTCACTAAGGGAGAGACCAGAGTTAAGGTTCAGTTGGGGTGCCACAGACACAGACACTTCCTCAGCTTATCTTCAGACAAAGGACAATTAGCCATGATCCCATGGTACTGAGAGAGCTCTATAGTTAAAGTTTATATTTAAAAGATGTAGTACAGATATTTTAGAAAGAGAGAAGCTTGAACAGTTTAGTCCCCATGGATTTGAACATAAGACCGTGGGTGGTAGCAGAAAAGTACCTCAAAACAAAGGCTCATTAGTTTGCTGTCAAGGGTATTTTCAGTCAATTTGATGAAATTAAGTTACTCACTCCAAGAGGGACCTCCTGGCAGCAAAGATTTTTCCATGTTCTGGAGGGGCCCTTGAATTTCTGCAAACAAAGAGAACATTTGAGACAGAAAAGGAAATTAAGCTTCCGGGAAACATAACCTTGTTATTGCATCAGCTTAAAAGGGACTTACTTGGCTTTGTGCAGTTCCTTCTCTGCGCAGGAAGCTGGGAAAAGAGAAGCTGGAGACGAGGAATCCAGGAGTGCCGATTTTGCCACCAAACTGTTCACAAACTCAGTGAAGTGACTGTCCACCTCCTTCATGAAAGCTGGCTTCAGTTGCTGACAGAGTAAAAATACAGCAGCAAACTGTTTAACTTGCTGGATGCATTTTCATAAAATATTTATATTCCTTTTTATCCTGGAGCAGGATAGAGCAAGGCATCAAGAAAACATTTCTGTACCATCTGCCAAAAGTTGGAGCCTACTTGGATACAACCAGGGCTTACCCTGGCCTGTTCACACACTTCAGGCCAGAGGACTTTGAATAACATTTATCTTCTCCATCAGATTCAACATGGAATTGTCCTGGCCTTTTAGAAGACTTATCAGAGTTCTGAGAATTCAGTTCCTTAATGTTTAGTCCTCAAACACCAAATGTGATGAGCCTAGTGATGAAGCACAGCTTAGAGACAACCCCTAAGCTCCTGAACACTCTGCCAGCCAGCCATCACCTTCAGCACATGCAAAAGGCAAGTTTCAAGAAATTACTTAAAATCTAATTGCATATTATGTTTTGTTTTCTTTATCCAAGTGTCTACTAGCCATTATTTGTTTGACCATCCTTTGCCTGGGATTTTTCCAGTTTGCCTCCAGATTCAAGGTGCAAGTCTTCCTCCATGCTAATTATATATCAGCATTTTATCTAGTCTCCCTAATGATCAGCTGCTCAAGAAACACATATGTTTCCCTGATCACCCTCAGAATTCCTATGTACTTTCTCATCTTGAAGGTTGAAAAGGAAAAAAACTGTTTTCAAGGAGGTTTGTGGAGAAGAGAAGGTTGTATGGACACCTCACAGCACCTGCGAGCGTCTGAAGGGGACCTACAGGGAAATCACAGAGGGACTCATCATGAGCAACTGTAGTGACAGGACAAGGGACA
>VYZT01051575.1:0-14487 GCA_013400735.1 Pomatostomus ruficeps | reverse complement strand
AGTGCTTGCAGAGTCAGGCACTTACTCCCCTTCATTGGCTCACGTGTGGGTGAGGGCTCTCTTAAGTGCTCCATTATTTTGGGAGTCAGTTTAATGCCTGCACACTGTAAAAGTTAAAGCAATTATGTGTAGTGCATGATGAACAGTACGGCTTCCAAATGTTCACATGTAATGCATGTCAGATTGCAGTTGGAAAACAAAACAAGCCCCTCAAGGTCGCAGTCTGCTCTTTAGAAGAGCCACATGTTGTAACCTCAGGACCTCAAACTATCAGCTGTTTTCTGTGCATGATGAGAGCAGTGGAATCTGTGCCATATTCTGTCCTTTATTTCCTGGAATCTGGCTGCAGTAATGATCAGATGTGTGCTTCTGCCAAGTGCACTTGGCGTTTGATCCACATGCAGACCAGTGAATTGATCTGTGCTTTTTTTTTCCTCATGGCATGTCTCATTCTGACATAATTTTTGCGCAGGGTGTAACAGATAGATATGTAAATAAGGAATGAAGGTTTCTAAAATTCTTCTGTGGTTGCTCTTACATTACTTTTAGGCAATGTGAAATTATAGACAGCAAAAGAGGTCAAGGACCATTGTGCTCTCATACTGGAAGACAAAGCCTTTTGTGAAGCATTTAAAATCAAAATACTCTGGACACATAAAGAAGCAGATTTACACCTTCCTAGAAAGAAGAGCAGAAGTGACCAGTCGCTCTTGCCAGGAACACTTTGCCTTTGGAGAACCTCTCAAGGAGCCCAGGTACTCTCATTTCAGTTCTTCAGCACAGATTCCATGTCCCTCACAAATTCCCTATCCTATTTTCTGTGTCCCTGTTCCTGCTGTTCTTATCCACAGCTGGTGCCTTCTTTATTATACAGAGTGCTGATTTTTTTTTTTGCTTATCAGACTGTGGATGTAAGTTACCACAGCAGACTGAGCCTGAGCCATTCAGGAGCTGCTTCCCTGTCTCTTCTGGCTCATCTCTTCCTTCCACAGAGGCAATGGCTCACAGGAAGCAGGTAGGGCTAACGGCAAGGATAGCAGCTGCCTCACGTGTCGGACACTGGTCTGTTTGTATTCATGAGTTATACACCAGTTCAGCCAAGGAAAAGTTCCAAATAAGCATTATTAAATATTAAAAGGACAGTGGGAAAGCCTGGTTGAACCACTCAGATTGGAATTATTTGGAATTACTCCTTTGCAGGTGAACCTATGTGTATGAGAAATACGCCCTCAGGCCCTAAAGTTTTGAATTTTCTTAAAGTGTGTTATTTTGCTGAGGATTGCAATATTTCTTGAAAAGTTTATATGAAGGGTTTGGATTTGGTTTTTTCTGCACCTACAGAAACGTCACAATCTCTGTTCCAAAGCAAATCAGCTTCCTGGGAGGTTTACAGCTATTCAGGTGAGTTTCCTGTAAGTTCTGTGGGAATGTTGCCACCAGATAAATAGACCAACAATACTGAAACAAATCACTTGACTATTACACTTGGAAACAAAACATTTTATATATTGAAATAAAACTGTATGTATGTCATTTTATTTAATAAAACGTTATTGTGATTATGGGTAAAGGTGTCCATCAGGGTGCAGCAAATGCTTGAAAAGGTTTTTATTTTACAAAGCAAATTTTGTTTGCTTATGGTGTGGTTGGTATAAATTGCTTTTGTTAGTTTACTGACAAGGATGGGAGGAGGCCAAGTACTGGGAGATGAATTTAAATCTAGCTCAGAGGAATTAGACACAGGACAGCAACTTCAATGTATCTGGCACATACCAGCATTTTACTTCATTGTAACAAAATTCTTGCACATGTATTCATGAAACACATTTGTTGGGTTTCCTTTTAAGTTTCACAGTTTATTCTTTTTGTTAAGACCTGTGCTAGGTCAGAATTAGGGCTGGCAATTTCCTTTGGTAATGACCTCAAATGTACTCTTTTTAAACCCAGGCAGATGCCTTTTAAAAAAGGGCTGGAGGCTCTTCTAGCAGCATTGGGATGACACACAGATGACACAAGAAATGAAACTTTAAATTATATATGCATATTTGTATTAAGAACTGCAATAAGCCTCAAAAGAGTTATTTTTAGACTACTGTAACATGTATTTAGTGTTCATAAGCAAAACACAACATATGTATGTGGAGACAGTCTTTGTACATCCGTCTGAGTGTTATATGTGAGATTAAAAAAAAAATTGCAGCGATCACAGGAATGTAACAGAACCTAAATCAGATTTTTAAAAAACTATTTACTATCACTCAGGGTTTCCTGGTCAATCTTCCTCTGCTTTGACAGAGAGGAAAAAACATGATGGTCCCTTCTTTGAAGTAGGATTTTGCAGTTGTGTGAGCTGGTTGTTTGCTTTCTGTATTTAAAGGTGGCCAACAGGGCAGTAGAAGGATTTGTCAAGGATCTTGGGATGAACCTCGGGGGTCTGGGCATCAAGGACATTGCTGTGTAAAGCATTTGCATTCTTGGACAGCTTGAAGGCGTTTTTATACTAGAGGTCTCCTAGCCACTTACGTCCATTTATCATAATCTGTGGAGAAGTCTCGAGCTTTGATTTCTGAAGTATTTTCCTAAAATAAGAAAAAATCTTTGACAGTAGCAGTATAGGAGCAAGCTGTGAGGATTTCCCCTGGTGATGGACACAGGGCTGTATTTTCCATCCCATGTTCATTGGTGTCCCACAGAGGCCCCAGACTCCGAGCGAAGCAGGGACTAAATGCATCAAAGGCCTTTTTGTGACAATGTGGACAATGCTATAAACCAACCTTGTGTTAACCTACCGAAGAACAGAGGAGAAGAGTTCTGAATGCCAAAATACAGAAAGATGTGTGAAAGGAAAAACTTATACAAAAGTAGGCAGGCTGAATAAAACTATTTATCTTTAAGCCACACAAGTCATGGTAATTAAATTAGGTCAGGCTGGCTATAAAGCTACAAAAAGCAGGCTGTAACTAATTTAGAAAGAGACAGAGAAGACCTGAAAACAGATTGACAGCCCCCTATTATTTTTTATCTAATCAAGACAACACAAAGTAAGAAAGAGAAAAAGGAAAAAAAAGGAAAATAAAAAGAAATCTCATGTTGATTTATCAAGATTTTCTCTCAAACCATTAGGATAGACAAAAGCACGCAGTCACATCTTTGATGTGTGAAGGTTTGCACATTGTTCTTAGTGTTAACTGAGGGTTACATGCATATTTTACCCTTGAGAAAAACAGAATAATTGAATACGTAAAGTTCAGAAACTGGTGGAAACCCCAACAAAGAATAACACGATCATATCTTTATCACTACAGTATCATTGCACTGAATCTTTCTGGGCATCCATATCATCTGCTGCTGTGTGGAGAGAAATCCTAAACATCTGTGAAAAGAGACAATTAGACTTTGATTTAAAACCATTTCTTCATAAATCCCACCTGCCAGTTTGGCTTAAACATCCTTTTTTGCAAATGGTTTCAAATATTTGCTTTGAATTTGGATGTGACAGGTTGTAGGGGTGTGGGAAATACCATTTTTGGAAGTTAAGAAGGGAAAGATTAGGACTTTATATATAGTGTGGATCCAGTCTCATTAAACAGGGTTTAAAATAATATTTCAGTTGATTTCTAGAATAGTTTTCAGTCTCCAAGTGATTAGAAAAATTAGCATTCTGGGGCTGTCTGGAGGGTGACGAGGAGTGTGTGAACAAAAAGAGGGAAGGGAACAAAAAGCCCAGCTCGGTTTGTGTTGGTGTTTAATAGCAAACAACCCTTTCCCACCCTGCTTCTCTTTCATGCCTGTTTTAGTTTTAAGTAACTTCCAAAGGTTTTCCAGCAGCAGATGACGCTCAGCCACTGCATTCTTCTGAAATAAGATAAGACCTTTGCCCTGTGAAGAAAATATTTGAGGTTTCAACACAATTAAGGGTTGCAAATTCTCTGTAAAAATGGAAATCCCCTCCCATTTCTACCAAGAGGTCCCTGAGGGTGAAGTTTTGACCCCGGGGAAGTCAATGGAACCCTCACTCTCTTTCAGGAAGACAAGAGCCATCCCTCATCTCATCGTGCACTTGCAACAATGAAATGTGGAAAGGAAGGGAGAAACTGTTTCCTTGGGGTATTGCCATGAGGTAACACCTTTTCCAGACAATGAGACATGATCAAAATGATACCACAAAAATGCACGAAGTCAGAAATGGGGAGCAGGCAGGGGAACAGCAACATGGAGCATTTCCCCTTTCCTGCAGGAAAATGGAGAGAGAATGTAAGCAGAGCTGGGTTATTTTCAGAGCTGAACTGGCACCTCTGAGCAGGTTTGCTTCTGTTTGAGAGAAGATGGAGCTCTTGCCTTCCAACCTGAAGAACACTCAAAACTCCACATCAGTTGAAAGTCAGAATTGAACAAAAAGTTGCGAAATTAATTAACAGAACTTCAGAGCATCGGCCCAGAATTTGGCCCAAACACAAGCTCCTTTACTTAAGTAACCTTTTTGTGTGCTTCATGTTTAAGGGAACACGGTCCAGTTCAGAAAATATCTGAGAAGGGCTGAAGAACTGCTACCAGGTGCACAGTCTGCTAAAAATCAATAGCCAGGGCATAATATAGAACCAGACTTTTAAAGATAAACCACACAACCGAGTCTGAACTCCCAGGATTTCAGTATAGCAATTTATTGCTCTGTGCGCTGTTCACATGCAGCCAGCATGAACCAAGGGACTGCATTAAACCTGCTGAGTTTTGACTGATTTGCTTTTACTTCATTTTTATTGTGTATAGGCAAAAGGAGACCTGCCAGCCCGCTGTAGATACAGGATCTATGGGATTTGGACTATAATATCTTATGTTTTACTGTGTTTCTTTAAAAAGACCTCTCCTATTAACTAGAAGCTGCAGTTTCTATTTTTTTTCAATTTTAGGCTTAAGATAAATTGGAGGTGGCGCAGAGCAGTGGAAGAGGAACAGCCTTTATAAGCCCTCTCCAGAATTAGAGTTTGTGAAATACTTTCCAAACATCTGCATGAACAGTGCTACAGCAACCTTCCAGCCGGCAGGAAAGAGGGTCCTTTAATCTAAACCGTGCTCCTTGGGACTTCTTAATGTAGCTAATTCTTCATTTTCTCTTTATATTTAGCCAGTGAGAAACTGCCTAGCGGTCCTTACCTCGGAGTCCTTTCCACTGACTGTTGCTTTTAGTCCTGGCACGATGCTGCACGTTTTCCTTGCACGGGGATCTCCTCAAACAAAGGGAAATTATGAAACTGTCAGATCAGATTTCCTATATTGCTCTTGGCATCGCACTCGCTAGACCTGGTACACAGTGAATTTTGAAAGCCTCTGATCTTTTATAACCATTTCCAGTCTTAAACACACATTTAAAAGTTCCTCATCTGCAGTTGCTGGGAATGTGACTATGGAAGCTGAGGTAATTTGGATATTTTCTTTCTGTAAAGACAAAGAGAGTGATCCATTACACCCATAAATCATTTCCAATGTTTCATTATTCTTTCTGCTCTACTTCTTATTGTTTTATTAAGACTCTGAATTTATTTCCTTCACTTTTGGGGTTTTTTTTTCTCTTTCCTGCTAGGGATATATGTTGCTTTAAAACTCAAAATCAAGGTGCTTAGATGTGCCTGTGGGAATGAGCACTGACAGCAGCGTGGTGAGCTTTGTTAGGTCTTACGGTGCCGTAAAACAGACACACCAAGGACACGAAATCCTTCCTCTCCTCCCGAGCTGCTGTGTCGGTCTGGAAGCCTGATGACCGTGCATTAGCACCTCAGCTTTAACCAGCCTGTGGGCTGGAGAAGCGTGATTTTTCTTCACTATTGTGTTCCTTCTCACTTCAGGGAAATCAACCAAACTGAAGATCCACTGACCTTTTGAGACTTAACTAGAAGATCCCTTGACACAAAATCCTGTAAGTCTATTTATACAGGGATTCTCTTGGCCAATTCCAGCGCCAGACAGAGGATTCCTAGAGCTGAAGGCACGAGCCATGACAGCTACAGTCTAAATTAAGTGAAAATGCTGAATTTACCAGAGAACAAGAACAGACAGCAATTCCGTGTTACTTGTGGGATTGTAACTCAGCAGTTGCTTCAGAGATCAATCACACACAGCTTCTTTGGGGAAGAATAAGTTTGCTGGAACAACTGGCAGAGATGAGAGGTTATTCAGATGTCTTTTCTGAATGCCAACAAAACAAAAGCATACTACTTCTAATACTTGTGTTGTAAACAGCTTGCATCCACTTCTGAACCCCCTCCCGCCTCTCCTTCACTCACATGGACACTTCAAACAGGGAGCTACTTTGTGAGTCTCTCAAAAACTTCTGATTGCGCTTCTCTTATCCGTACAACTGACAGCCAGGTCAGAGTAGAGTATCTGTGTCCCGTGGTTACAAATACAGCAGGCGTTTTGATTGCTGCTGCCACTGTTTCCAAACCCATTACTGAGTAGCCTTTCCATCCTGACTAGGAGACGAGTAACTTTCTTTGAAGGAGTATTTTTGTCCTTTCTGTTTTTGAGTTCCTTTCCATTTCTCTTGGCCACCTACTTGACTGCACAGCCTCCTGCTCAGGCTCCATCTGCCCTCCAGAGCTCAGATGCAAGTCCTTCCTTGTCTGCATAGCAAGTGTTGGTCTGCTACCCCAGTGTTTCTTTTCACTGATCAAAGCTGGCTGTTATCTGCTCATAGCCTGGTATTTTTCAATGTCAGGTCCTACATTCAGGTGACATTATATTTCAATGTAGCTACTTTCAGTAATGTTTAGAACTTCGTCCATGATCCAGAAATGGTGAGTAGAGTTTCCTTCACTTTTTGTCTTCTTCATGATGAGCTTTCCTGCCTCTATTTACTATTTGGTTTATTTTAAATCAGATGGTTGTTTCTGTTCTCCCTACTGAAATACCATTGGTGTATTGGTATTAAGTCTTGTAAGTTCAAGGATTTCTCTAGCCCAATGGAATACCAAGAGTCTGGCTGGGTTGAGTTGGGATAATATATATTGGAATAAATCCTTGTGGGTTCTCTTGAGAAGAGACTCTGATAGTCTCTTTCTTATTTTAGAGAAATTCCAAATTTAGCTCAGCTGTTTTTCCTCCACTGGAAAGGTATGTGTAATGTCTCTGAGAAAAGGACATTAAAACATGTTTCCTTAATAAGGTTTGTGGATAATATTGCCTACGCTGGTCTTAACAACGAGCATAAAGGGGCCACTGCCTAGAGAAACTCTGCAACTCATTAGCGAGTTTTATCTTTCCTTCAAAGAAAAAAACCCAAAAATCTGACTGATATGCCCATCCAATGCTCTCTGAAAAAAAACAACTCTGCAGCCAGCCCATTCCTTCCTTCACAACAAAGCCAAACAAAGAGAACTCGTGCATTAACGTTTTTGATTTTCAAAGGAGAAAGCCTATAACTTAACTAAGAAATGTTTTAGATCTAGAAAACGGGATATTTTTGCTTTTGAAGGCAAAAAATCAGAGCACCAAAGAAAGGACAGTGTGTAGAAATATGGCAAGTTTATCAGTGTAATGTGGAGGAAAGTAGATATTAATTAATGAAAAGGAAGTGGTTTAGGAGAGGATTCAGGTGTTTAACAGAACCCGAAGCTCTGCACTAAGTGGTGTGGGCAGAAAATCTGTGAGGTTTGCTCAGCGTGGTTCCCCTTGTGAGCAAGCACATCAGGGGAAGCTGCTGCACAGCACCCAGCTCAGGATGGGGATTATTGCACCACTTCACCTTATCCTTGGGTCAGGCCCCCCTTGATCCATTAGCTGTCATTTGGTTTCCTCCTACTCTCAGAAGCCCTTGAGATGATCTGAAAAGAAAAGGGCCTGTTGTGCATGGCTGGAGCTTTGATCTCCTGAAATTCAGCAGAGCAGGGCAGCCCAGGAGCACTGCGGCATCGCTGTGGGATGGCACAGGCAGCCCCAGGATCTGAGACATCACCTCCTCTTGTTGGGACTTCTCTCATGGTGCTGGCTGGTAAAGGCATAACTTCAACTCCCAGAAGTAGAATTCTCACAAAATAATCAGTGAACTGAATTTTTTTGCATTTTTTAACATTATTTGGAAGTGCTCTACCAGAGTTTAGGAAAAGAAGAAGGGAGAGAGTTACCCCACAAGGCACAGGGGAACACGTGGCCAGCACACACTGCACTTGAGCTATTTTCAGCTGGAGTTTGGGCCTCAGGAGTATGGCATAGATTCCAGTCTCCCGAGGGTGTCTTACTTGACTCTGGGATCCTCATATAGAATTTTCTTAAGTGGACAGTGAAAGGAAAAATGCTTTTGTTTAAGTAAAACATTGCTTTACTTTGCCTTGATGGTTTAAGACATTTTATCACTGGAGGTGGTCTTTAATATGGTCTTTAAGCTGTAACTCTTGGGACCTCCTCATTCCTTACAGCTCTTCCTCTGAGCAGGAATGTTGCAGCAGAGTGCAGCTCAGCACTCCATGCTCCATTAAAGGAGCTTATATAGCATCCTATAGGCCTAGGGGTCCACTGGGAACCTTTGGCAGACTCAAAAACACTTTGGAAAACTGTGGGAATGCTGATGACCTGACAGGGATTTATATTATTGCATTAGAAAAATAAATAGTATGGCAGAACCTGTCAGGATGGATAAAATGAAGATTTGCCAGTAACTGTGCTGTGCAGCTTTCCAAACCGCTAACCTGCTGGTTAGCCCAGGCCTCTGTTTCATCCAAACCCTCATAAAAATTTATTGCAGATGGGTACTAAGAACCTACAGGGAAATCCTCTGCTGTTTCAACAGCATCTCTGCCTCACGATAGTCTCGCAGTGACTTTTTCCCCCTCCCCCAGCAGAAGAGGTTTTCTCTTGCCCAACATGGTTTAATCCTCTCTCACAAACGGCAGAGAAAAGAATTTATTGGCCTGTCTGGGATAGGCAAGGGATGAAGAACCAGAAAGCTGGGCATGAACACAAGAGAGACTTAAATCACGCTTGGAATTGCAGGCACAGTCTCAGCTGCTGTGCAAACGGCCCTGATGCTGTTCTCAGCCCAGGTGTGACTTCGCTCTGGGGGCTGATGGTGACCAACTGCCCCACAGATCAGAACAATCCATGTGATTTGGCTTCTCCTCGGCCGTGTGCTCATCAGTGCAGCAGAAAGCAAACCTGGGCAGCAGCTGCGTGATTTGGAGCTGCCTGGAGGCCGCAGCAGCGCGGCAGCGCAGCGGCACCTGGGGACCAGGACTGGGCATTCCATAATGAATAGCATGAGGAGAAATTTCCTTACTAAAAAACACTGAAAAGTATAAAATCTCTTTGTTTAATAGCAAGCAATAAGACAAGGGCAAGAGTTAACCAAGCATCTGATTCAGTTAGACATGTCCTGAATCAAGGCTGAATGTATGGACACATGTCAGTATGACTTTATAATATTGTAATAATTTTCATTCATGAAGAGATTACAGATACAAAGAGATAATCTCTCATCTCATAAGAGAACGCTTTTTGCTGTGTTAGTAAGGTACAAATCTCAAGAAGTTTTACATTGCCCATGAAGGCTGTTTTGTGCCTTCCTGACAACAGTAGGTTAAAGCTCAAGATAACCACTTCAGACTGGCTGCATACTTCAGTATTTTCCTCCTTCACAGTTGTTAAAACTTTATAGAGCCTCAAAACATATCCAGATGGACAGTAACTGTGACTGCCACTTATGAAACCAGTATAATCTAGCACAATACACAAAGTAGGGTAAGTGGGAAGGAAAACAAGTTCTGAATAGAGGACCTCCTTGGAATATTGGATCAGCCGTCAGACACACCAATTCTGTTTAGACAGGCCTGTTATACACACCCAAATGTTCTGCAGAACAAAGCACACCCCCAGCCTTTCACCACTGCAGCTCCAAAACACTTCTGCCCAAGGGTGGTCTTCACCCTGCCTCAGGCAGTGTTTGTGCCTACATCTTTATTCACAAACTGAAGCACTGGTTTCCATAGTTTATTGGCAAAGCTGAGACACATAAACCGTGTTCTTCCTCTCAAAGGAATATCAGATCGTGGCAGTTTGGGTTTAACTTTTTCAAATGTGCAATAGAAAAATATGAACAAATAGATCACTTATCATTGTGCTGCCAGCAGGGGATTTCCCTGCACAAGGCTGCTTGTGTGACACCAGGATTACCATCAATAACATCACCATAGCAGAGAACCTGGTCAAGAGAAAACTATTGTTATTTGTTCCCTTGTGGGATAATGTCTGCTAAACACGATGAAAAGCAATGTACAGCGACTTCCTTGGACTTTTGTGCTTTACACGTTTTTTGGCATACAGCATGCATGTGTCACAACAGGGTGATCAGGTAATGATAGAAAAAACCCAAATCCTGGCAGATTTATAGTGACTCAGTCTATGTCTTCGTTCCTCACTCCCTCTGGCATGGGTGGAACAATCCACTGAAGTTCATTCTGAAGTTCATTCCAGTGCTGATTCCTGCTTGTGCACGTGTTGGCAGAGACAGGTCTCAGTGCAGTGGGCATTCTCAATCGCTTCTTGATTTCACAAATTTCCAAACAATAAAAAAATTGTTTGGGAAACAGCGATATGAATTCGTGATCTTTCATGCCCTCTCCTGCCTCCCTCCCTTTGCTCTCAGTTGATGGTAGCAGAATTCCCTGTTAAAACGCTGGAGCAACTGCTCAGTTCCACACCTGCCGCTCGTGGTGAGAGTGCTTGGAAACTGCGTCGTGCCTCCTGCCACGAGGGTGCAGGGATGTGTTTTAGTTTGCTCCTGCAGCAAACACTGTTTGCCATATGTCTCACCAGACCCGGCTCCTCTTTTTCAAGGAATCGGCCAAGGGAGCCAAGATTATTTAATTTGTCTTTTGGTCTTTTTGCATCATGATTAGAGATTGGCATGTGAATTGTTTAATTAAGCTGTGAGTATTGCTGGGTATTGCTAAGTTACACAAATACCATGTCACTCAGCTATTTATGACTAACAAAATTAACAGTACAAAAAAGCTAATTAAAAGCTAAATAATCTTGGAGTCTTTTGACCAGCTGTAATATATCCATACACCACCATTCTATTGAATAAGGAAGCTATTGTTGAGGCTTTTGTCATAGCAAAAAAAAAAAGGGAAAAAAGTTCTGATATTTTTCTTTGGTTTTCTTCACGTTACAAACAAAGCTGCAGCCTCTGGCATTTCAGCTGGGCTCCGTTCTGTGCCCGGGGTGAGGGAGCCACTCGCAGTTGGGCCCAGGGAAATGTGCTGAGCAGGAACCACATCATAAACAAAAGCACGCCGGGGCTTCAGTGGGCAGAGCACAAGAGCAGAATATTAACCACAGACCCTGCCTAGGTAGAAATTCCTTTTGCTGGGCCATGGCACATAACGAGGTTTCGTGCCTCTCTTTTTGGCAAGTGTGGTGCCACAGGCTCCCCAGGAACCTTATTTCATTCAGATGTCTGCTTCTTAATGAGCTGATCTTCAGAGGAGCGGCTGTTTACTGATTCCTTGCTGGCTCACACCTTCTGCACATGATTTTCTCTCAGGAAACTCGCTGCATCTCAAACCACAAGCAATGGCAAGAAAGCTCATGCAGCCATCGTGGGATTTCCTCATTGTGCTGCAGAAATTATTTAAAAGTGGAATAATCCCTTCAAATCCCCTTCAGCAGTAATGAGGGACTCAGGTACCTTAGAAAAAAATACTGTGTCATTAAACAATACTGTTTTAAACATCAGTATGTACAAAAAGTGAAAAAAGTGATTTAAATGCCTCTTTTTTACACCTAGGACTATATGTAGCTCACACCTCTGTTTTGGTTTGAGACAAATTTTGGGAGGAGACTCTGAAAAGGTATCTTTTTTAAAAGGCAGAATTACAGCTTAGCCAAAATCAAAACCACGACAACCTCTTAATTTTTCAGGCTTGCATCTTTGAATAGGAGGAGACCACCATGTATGGGCCAAATGGTAAAATGCATTTCCTTCACCCATTCCTTCTGTCTGAACTCTTGCAGTTGTGGAAATGCTCAAACACTCCCTTGGTGAAACATGAGAAAGACTGGGAAAGGAGAGAAAGAAGAGACTTCGTGACTTGGCTCCTCCCTGTAGTTTGTGCCTTAATTTTTCAAGTCTTGATTTAAATTTGACTGCTTTCTTATCCAGAAATGTGCCATTTAAGGTCGGCTACCTCCTAAATCTGCCATGTTGCCAAAATAACCCAAAGATGGCTTTGTTAGATAGACATCAGCAATTAAGTGATCAATTTTAAAGTGCTTGGTTTTCCTTGTTATTTTTTTCAGTAAATGTTCTTCTTGAATCAAGAAGTAACAGAGCTGAAGAACAGCTGGAAGCATTGAGCTAACCAAGTGTGGGCTACATCATGAGGGGACCCTACTATTTATAACACCCTTAAAAAGGTAACACAGGGAAAGCTTTGCTTGACACAGAATGTGGGCACAGGCCAGTGGAAATAACAGACTGGAATATGCAAATACTGCTCTCTAACAAGATTCTCAATTAGTGAAGTATGACGCTAAAGTCATAACTGGTGTCAGTTTTCCAGATGAAGGAGAAGGGTTTAGGATTAATGAAAAGATGGGTTAGTTTTGTCTCCATCATCAGACCACAAAAATAAAAAATTAGAAGGACAGAGAGGAGAGTTGTTCCTGAACCACAGCTACCGAAGAACCTTCCTGTCCTCTCTCTTTCCCAGCCCTTTTCTTTCCTTTCAGGCCCATTTGGACAAACATCAGTCAGTCTCCCTTAGTCTGTTTCGGTGATGTTCTGTGGGTTTCCAGCTTATTTCTGCATAACCTGAGAAGTCTGTATTTGCATCACAGCCTGACCAAAATGTTGTTTAATTATTTCCCAGGAGCTTTGCTTTGTTCTCCGAGGGCACTGCATTGCTACACCAGGGGCTTGTCAGCATTCCCACCAGAGACGGGTAACCTTGCAGGATACTGTAACCTCTCTGGCCTAACTGCAGAGAGCCACAATTTGTTTTACACGGCTTCAGCACACATGCCAGTTACTTACGGTGCTTACACTGAAATAACCTGGTGTTTTTTCTTTTTTTTGAGGGCAGGGAAGGGGGCAGAGAGAAAATCACAGCAGAGTCAGAACTTGCTGGGTTGCTTCTTGTCAAGCCAAGCCTTCATTCCATTCCCATCCGTAGCTGCCTTTCTCAGCTAGCAGTTTTTAGACTGCAGAGCTGTCATCCCTAAAGCCTTCCAAGGGAACTTAGTACCCAGCTGATTTCTTGGGAATGTCTTTTTTGTCCCTCACTTTTAATCATCCTGTGACTTTGAGAAGAGTATCTTCATGCTTGTGAGGCCCCTGGAAATTTTCAGAGCATTTGGATTATGTTCAGATAAAACTCTGTGAGTGCATGTGTGTGAAAAATCTTATTTTATTAAGATTTATTATCTTATTTGAAAATCATAAATAATATCTCCTGTGTTTGTTCAGTCCAAAGGGATTTTAAAAATTCCTATCAGAGCAGCTGTGGGTGAGAAAAGGTCATTCCTTATCAGTCATCCAAACTTGCCAAATCAGTTTTATGAAAGCAGTGAAATGAATGCAGAAACTAAACCCAGGGATCGCTGGATAACACTCTAAGCCAAAAGCAAAACAGAAAAAGGAGCAGCCTGGCTACTTGAGCTTTCCTCATCTGTAGCTGAAAGGGTAGGGAATGGGATGGATGGAAGGCGTGTCAGCAGGGCAGGCAGACCCATGGCATTGGAGATAAAAGGTCAGACATGAAAATCTTTCTTACAAATTGGGGTTCAGGGAATTGTCACCAAGTCCCCATCCACCAGAGTAAGCGCAAATGTGATTATGAGGGGCCTGATGATAATCCTGGGACAAATGCTGTTCTCCATCAGCCTGGAGTCTGTTCAGAGCCTCCTGGCTGTGCTGGGGCTGCTCTGTCGCTGTTCCATGGAGCTGGAGCAGCTTCACCCCTATCAGAGCACACTGATCCCCATGCAGAATGTGTGCAGCTGCTTCGGTGTGCCAGCCTGGCAGCAGTTCCTCGCTGGCAGTCTCAGGGGTATTTCAGCAGGATTAACTTCACCTGCAAGGAGTAAACAGGAGGCTATGAGGGCAAAGGGTTCCCAATCCCTGCTGGAAGCACCTGGAAATCCACTGCTGGCAAACCTGAGGCTGTCAGGGATTTTGGCCATTACCCTCAGTCATCTTTACCCTGTTAAGGGCAGCTCAGTCCTAGGAAGGACAAGCTGTGCCACCAGCTTTGGTTCCAGTCTGAGCTGGAACGACCCACAGTGCCCAGGAAACATCTCACCAGTGCGAGGGCACAGACAAATTCCCCACAGCCACCTTCTGTGACAGGTGCATGTACTGGCCTCTCTTCCTGCCAGAGGGATCTCAGGAACCTGCCCTCCAGACGCCTGGAATTTGGCTCATCCAACCCACGCAGCACCAAAATCCGGGGGAGCAGCACCGGGTGCTGATTCACTGTTTAATCCTCAGCCCCGTCC
>VYZT01051573.1:0-10780 GCA_013400735.1 Pomatostomus ruficeps | reverse complement strand
TAAAGAGTATATAAAATTTTTAAATCATTCATCAACCCAATTTTACTCAATAGCTACAACAATAAAGAAGTAATAGTAATAAAAGTCTTGAACAGTAATTTCTAGCAGATTATGATATTTTAAAACTCCTGTTGTATCTGAAATATAAAGAAATCAGAATTTTCTTTTGCTTGTTTATAACTAATTTAGTTTTGCAACCAAGTATATTGCTTTCTCAGCTGAGTACTCAGATGAAGTTGCTCTATTGGAGCACCAGATAATTTTGATGTTTGCTCCTACTTTTTCACTTTAGCTGATATTCACAGATTTGTCTTGAGGTCATTTAACTTCTGCTGAGGGATTGTAATGAATATTGAGACCCAAGAAACAAGGTGGTGTACGATTAAAGGGAATAAGCTACTTGGGAAGAGAAGGGATCCTACATCTCACTGCTAGGCAATCCAAAGAAAAATGGCTGTTTGGCATCAGTGACAAATGTGTGCTGCTGTCTAAGACTGAACATGTTTGATTATAATGTCAGAAAAAATGGAGTTTCTAAGAGGCCAAGGATGGTAAAAAACACAGCAAGGGTCATATCACACAACAGAATGAAGAAGCTCTTCCCTTCCCTTCAGACTCAGTGTGGATTTTGTGTGTGCGTAAGCCCAAACAGATGGAAGGGGAAAGGACTTTTCTTCAGATGAGTGACAGAATTTCAAACTGTGCATGTGAGAAAGGAAATATGTTCACTCTCACAGGGCTAAAAACCTTTCTAAATACTGTCTCTGAAGTCTCCAAAGCCCTTTAACACATCTGCAGCAAAACAGAAAGAGGTCATTACCACCTTGGCCTCACCTCGTGTCAAAAGAAAAATGAAAAAGTATCTGCAGAAACTTTTAACACATTACATATAACCCTTACTTCTTCACAAGCTATTGCATTTTATTCACACATGGATAGGCAGCAAATATGTTCAAAAGCAGACAGTACAAATGAAAATTGAAACCAGAAGCATTTACTTTTCACTCCAAAAATCCTTCTGTTTTTAGAGACCAGTTATCATATTTATACTTTGCCAGGTCAGCTTTTGGTTGTACATGCTTGAATTCAGGACTGCAACAAATACTTGTACAGGGACCTGTAACTAAAGATGTTAGATTTTAAAGTAAGACTGTTCCATTTCTCCAAATTTACAGACCCTCGAAATCTAGAAATAAAACAATTTAAAATATGGAATGTGATAAGGAGAAACGGCTTTCTGGACTGGAAGGATGATATTCTACAATCCCGTCATGGCTGCCTCAGAGCTTAGCTTTGGTTTGAATAGCTCCCAAAAGAGTTAAGCTGAAATAGGATAAAACCTCACTTGACAGCTGTAGGAGCATTGATATCCCAAGGAAAAAGGGGAGGTTCTGGGGAGCTGGAAGATNNGGGAGCTGGAAGATGACCACGCTCTCTAAGTGCAGACTTTTATTTCTCTGTGCTTACAATGGCAAATAATGATGGGACTAAGTGGGGTCTGTGTGCTTTGATGGCATCCTGTTTCTCAATTCTGTTTATCCATGACTCTGGACTAAGTTTCTGAGGTCTGTTTTTATTCGTGCCTATCTACTAGGGAATCACAGGGTTCCCTGACAGTACATATAGGATAGCAAAGAAGATATGTAATGTCCTTTAACCTCAGGAAAATGACATACTAGGAAACTGTTGACTTCCTGCTGATAGTAGTCTGTTTCAGATCAAGTTCTCTACAACACATTAGATTTTTTCAATAGTTTTCTACTTTACCCCAGAAGTTCTACATTTTGCTAATTCCCAACTGACATGGAATTAATTTCTTCCTTTACTGACTGTGAATGTGCACTTGCATATTTTGTGTTTCATAGGTTTAAAACATACACATACACAAATAAATAAAAACATATATATAACTAATCTTTTGAAGAGAAATGTATATTAAATATACATATACATAAAACCTAGTGAAATGCATATAATATTCTTCACAGGATTTTTAGTTACTTACAAATTGGTGACAAAGTTTTGCTTTGTCTTATATATTGACATGTTCTCATTAATCACATTATTTTTCCTCTAAAATTTATCTTCCTTTCATCATCAAGAGTATAGAATCCACTTATGTGTAGACTGAGATGAAAAAGGAAGTCTTTTATGATATTGGCTGTTAGTAGATACTTCATTAGGGGTGTATTGTCTACAGTACCGTTAATCATTACTAAGGCAATTACTTTAACTTTAGCAAGTGTGTCCCTTGTCAGCTAAGTGGCCACTTCTCTCTACATTTTTAGTCAAAACAGAGCAGTCCTTCAGCCTGGGTATATTCCCAGAGCTCTGAGGGATTTGCTGAAAAAAGAGGTGATTTACCCCAGGTTAAAATCTCCATGTGTACTTTCTCACAGGCTTCACCTCATTTGACTTCTACGCTGTTTGATTCTCCTCCAAGGGAAGAAAAAACGAAATGAAAGGGAGAAGTCGACAGTTTCAGATCAGACTGCAAAAGAATTTCCACATGATCCATAGGAGAAATGAAAGTCTTGCACCTTCTTTCACTTCCTGCACCAGAGCTTATCTGAACAATGTAGAAATATCAGTGTGAGGGAAGAGAGGTTTCACAGGATGCAAGTTTGCATTTGGAAATTCCATCTGATATTGAAAACACGTCTGAGAGTGACGTTACTTATTTTTGGCTTATGTTTATGGAAACTGGTCTTATTTGACTTGAGAAAACTCTCAAAATGTGCTGAGCTGTAGCAGTAAAAGCATAATTTCTGCAGGGT
Source organism: Pomatostomus ruficeps (assembly GCA_013400735.1). Lineage (NCBI taxonomy): Eukaryota > Metazoa > Chordata > Aves > Passeriformes > Timaliidae > Pomatostomus > Pomatostomus ruficeps. Next base: position 8,003 of record VYZT01051573.1, on the reverse strand, counting down.
TCATTTCATCACAAGCAAAGATGCCGAAAAATTTGCCATAGGATTGATCATAGGTCTAAATTTAAAAGTGATTTTAAAAATTGGGATAATTCAGAATTCTTTGGCATATTTGAAAAGAAATAATTCAGTAGTATTTGATGTTGCTTGATTTTACTTCCTAAATATAGAAGGGAAAAATAAAGCATGGATGGTCTTATTTTGAAAAGAAGATGAAATATTATTTTAAAACAGTATATCTTTCAGGATAAAAGCTTAATCAGATCAGTATCTGAAGGTCCAGCACATAAAACTCTGTCTTTCTTCATAAAAAAAATATATATCTTTTGCTGACTAATTAGAATGAAGAAAAATTCCTACAGTTAATGATCTAGACTTGAAGTCTTGGCAGAGGTAGAATACACATTTTGCACTGAGAAATATTGATTAAAACTATGAAATCAACATGTTATTTGTACAAAAAATTGTATAGAAGAACTATAGCAACTAGTTAAATAAAAATCTTCTAAAAATAACCCCCTATTTTTATTTTCACCTACTCAGTTTTGCAAAATCAAATCTAACTATTCTAAAGAAAGGGGTTTTTGGACGTTACTTTGCAAGCTGCATTACAATAACTATACTGATATACAGGGGCATAGATTTCTCTGTGTAAAATTAAATCAGAAAATTGTTTCTTAATTTATTGTTTAACTGATAAGTAAAGGATATAAATTAATGAGTGAGAGATATAATCTCAAGAATTAGTTTTATTTGATCAAATAAAGAAAACTACTTCTGCCTCCTCAAAATAAACATGAAAGTTTATGATTACTTTTAAATTTGTTTGGGTAATATAAATACAAAGAAACTGTAAAAAAAGTTAATTGTGTGTGGGGAGAGAAAATATTAGTCATTTGTTTAGTGAAAAAATAAGAACAAAGAGGAAATTAGGCAGTTCAGCATCACAACGAGGAATGAGATAATGACTTTAATGCTGTGAAGGCATCTCCTTTCCAGATGTTGCTTATAACATCATTGAAATAATTTTTACTGCTAGAAACAAGAAGTAATCAGAACAAACAGTAGAAATGAGTGATCACTTGGCTATGCATATATGGTTTAATATCCAGAGCAAACAAATGAATGTATATTTTGTTTTGAAGTGTTCTCTGGAAGTATCCAAGGGGGTGAAATGGCAAGCTGTTAAGTTAGGTATTCATACATACCAAAATGATGTGTCTTCCTTCAGCATCCACATCATAATAGAAGCCTTTACTGTCTTGAAAGTCTAACATGGAGAAAAAAGTGAGAAATTCTCCTTGTACCAAGCTCAAAGCCAAAGGATAACCACAGCTGAAGATACCAACAAAGTGATGCTATGTGGTATGCAAAAGAACAGCTGTTGATCACTACTAATTGCAGAAGCAGGGAGCTCTTGATGCCTCCTTGTTGCTTTGGTTTATTTCAGTATCATGGTATATTTTTTGTTCTGCTTTGAATGTCATACTAGCTCTGACAAAGACTAATGCAGCTATCATCTGTGTTCACTCAGTGCAAAATTAGTTTACCACATAAAGTTGCAATGATTGTAAGATATTCCATGTCAGAAAGGAATATTTAGGCAGGAAAAGAGTTAGTTGTACCTGTTGCTTGGAAACAATAGCCTAAAATTGTGCATTTGCAGTCTCATGTTGATGTGAAGCTCTGTCCTTCTGTTTCAGAGGGCTCATACTAACTCAGATAACATCACACCTGTGATTTTCCAGGATTTGAATGAGTTGACTCATTCCAGTGTGTTATTCATATATTGATGTATTGATTTGATTTCAAGATTGAAATACAGCATTTTTTCATTTTAGTTATATTGCTTAATTCCCTAGGATTTCAAGCTGTGTGCACAGAAATATATACTCACTTTTCAGTAGAACAACAAGAAGAACATATATCTATCTTTAGTTACTACATATAACAAAGGCCATAACAAAGCCTTACAACTATTAGGTGATTTGTTAATTTCTAAGACTGTTGATCTGGATTCCAAATTTACATTGTTGTAATTCTCAGTTTACTGAAATATTCCAATGTTGTAGGTCTGTTTCTCTTTTTAATTTGCACCTTAATTGAACAAGTTACTTTAAAAGTGTGTTTTGTGTTTTTATATGAGATTTTAAATAGCTTCCAGATGAACTTGTTGGTCAACTAAAAGTTTATGAAAAGTTGAAGACTCAAAAGTTATCTATCATGTTCTGTATGTACTGTTCAGACATACAGATAACATGTTCATGACAGTTCAGATAACAGTGGAATTAAACTCAGTCTTTGGTTCTGAAACTAAACTTTTTTTTGTTTTTATCTCAAACCTATTCATAGCCATCAGAAACATGGAAGTTTATAGACTCTAAAAGGCACAAAGTGAATCTCCTGAATTTCCAGTAAATGCGGGTTTAGTCAATAAAACAAGTTTATGATCCAGGATGGTAAATTTAGATAAATAAAAAGACCTTGCTTATTTTTAACTTCTTCATTATCTGAACAAAGGTTTCTGAGTTGAAACTTGAAGTATCTCAAAGCTTAAGTCTGTGTTTAAAAGAGGTATGTGTAGCTTAAATTCCTTCTGAATCCTTCAGTATAGTGTTTCCTATTTGGCAGTGTGGCCCCTTCAAGGGACCTTCTACCAACTTGAAATTCTTTAACTAGAGAATTTAGATCAGCTGCAACTGGGCCATTCTTGTCATGAGTGCAAGGAATGACAGAACAGTTGTATTAGGAAAGTGATTGGTCTGCTAGTATTACTGATACCTGTGGTACTCTCCAAATCAGTATGATGTAATAACTGCATATACTCGAAAATTTACCAGATGTGTTCTTGGAAGTGCAAAAGTAATGTCTTTGTGACATCATATTGAGATTAATTTAAAGAAATAATGAGGGAAGAAGCACCAGCTGTAGAATATCTCCAAGAATATAACATTTGCCTTCTCAGTTAATATTTATATTACCATAAAACTCAGTTTTTAAATGTCTTTTTTTTTTTTTTTGTGGCCTACAGAGCTTGCAAATTCCACAGTAAATATTCCTAATATAAATAGCTTTATGCTGCTTAAAATTAGATAGCAGTAGGCAGTAATAATAACTGTTATGAGCATTTTGTTCTTGCTTTGTACCTATCTTCATGGGTTTCATAATGAACAAATTGAGCAAAATTATAAAAACTCCTGAAATGTACTTCAGAACTTGGTCTGCAACCCATAAAGGGACACTGAGACATTTTTGTTCATGAAAGGAAATGGGGTAGCATCTTAAAATGAAAAAAAAGTATCAGTCTTTCTTATGCCTGAAAACTCTGCTGAATCTGGTAGGGCCAGTCTCCTTTAAGTATTAGAACAAAGTTCAACAAAGCCAAGCTATGGATTATAAGAAATTCCATTCACCCTGACTTGCATTTCTGTTTTAAATTTGCATACCTTGATTTGACTGAGGACATTTCTTTAGTGCTGCTGCATATGTATTACATCAGGGATAAAATTACACTACATGGATTCAGCCAATCTACCACCCTTTATGAAACAGCAATCTGTTAGATGAGCTCAAGTATTGTAAATTCCTCTTGCTTTAAGGGTATATTTCTTGGTTTCTTATGCTGCAGAGTGTTCTGATCTCTTGCATGTAGACTGTACAGAACAACTGCCTCTTCTGGAAATGCAAAGGGAATTTAGTGAAGTCACTAGAAACTGTTGCTTTGTTTTTGCATTATCCTTGCAAAATACAGAGTTCAATCCATAAAATCCTGTTTACATTACAACATTACATACGTTACATTACGTTTACTCAGCAAGATAAGTTGCTAAGAGGGGCAATCAGTTAATCATTTTAGTTAACTCTGCAAAGAAAAGATGCTTGTTTAAGAAGGTGGTGAATGGAGGAGGTGGATTACAGAAACAGCATTTGCTGTCTAAGACACAGGGTAACTCAGGACCAGTACAGTCCTCTCTCCCCCATTTTACAGGAAAATGTACATTTAGCTTATCCTCTATAATTTATTAGATTTGTCGTATATTATAAATTCTTTAACTTATTTTGGACCTTTTTTTGAACCTTTGACTTAACAGCATGTAAATATTTGTGATACAGTAGGTTTTCCTAGCGCACTTTTCCCAGCAAAGTGTTTACACTTAGCTGACTCTTTTCCATCACGTTATTCCTCTATTTTCCCACTCTTGTTTCTCCTAAATCATTCAAATCCATCCCCTTTCCTTTCCTGTGGTCCCTGTACTATATATCCCATAGGCAGACTTGCCCCAAAATGCTGTTCTGCATGCTGTTATATGTCCTGTTTCCCTTTAGCAGTGACCATGCAGTATGAAAGGTGCTCTGGAATTGATTCATCTTGAAGGGTTTCATGCCTAGAGAATAAAGAATTTAATGGCCAGACAAAGCATCTGGGTCTCTCTTAGGACAGTTTTAGGAGGGACCAAAACAGGGGGGCCCTTCTGAGTCCTTGCCTTGTGTTCCCATTTGTATTTGTGCCCCTGGACTCTTCTGGACTCAGGAAGATAATGTGTCAATGAGTCCTGTGATGGGCCTAAAATTGGCAAGGCCTAAAATTGTGTTCTTGGGCTTCTACACCTGCTTGGTTTCTCTGAGCTCTTCTCTTTGTGCAGGTAAGCTTTTATCACATAATTTAACATTCCTACAATTAAAAGTGCAGCTGGAGGGAAGCACACCATCCTGTCCTTGAAAGGCATTTGAAGGCATCTGTTCCACCTCCTGGGACAGATCTTCTCACAAAGTAGACAATGCTGATGCCGGGTACCTTCTAAAGGGGCTTGTAGGTCCATGTGGCTCCAGTGTGCTCAGTCCCACTCCCCAGGATGGGAACTGAGCATCAAAGATGCTGCAGGTTTCAAGGTAACTATGCTCAGCTAGAGAAAAGCGTATCACTTGCCTACACAGTAGGCTCCCTCAGGCTCCATACCCACCTCACTGTTCCAGAGCAGGCATTGCTGATCAACTGTGTCTTGACAACAAAATCATAAAATTGGGAAGAGTTCATGGCACCATATATCAGAAAAAGATAAAGTACACTAGGCTGGAAACCATATTCTCCTAGAATGAAGTCTGCAGTCTCTACACTTCTCACTAAGCCTGCCTTCCTCCTTCCTTCCTCTTGTGGATGACACAGCAGGTAGAATATCAAACACTAGGAAAGACAGTTGAGAAGTCCACATACATTGATATGTATCTATACCTATCTACCTACTGTAATATATGTATATATGGGAAGTGAATTTTTTATTCAGAGAAAAACCAAGGACTGTGAAGGACTGAAAATACAGCTGGTATTTCTGGTATCAAAACAGAAAATGTTTCTTACGCAATGAAACTCTGGAAGAAACTAAAAGATATTTCTCAGAAGCAGATCCAGATCATGTTATACTTGTTCGTTAATTAGTTCTGATTTCTGCATTCTATGTATTATTATTATTTTTTTATATGATAATAGCAGAAAAGTAAAAGTGAGCAGAAGATTCAAAACAGAACCATTTTGGAAACAATGACAGTTTGAACATTAGCAAAATGCTTCATCTTGTTATTTGAGTTATAGTTCTTCCTGAAGAGCCATCATTATTGTTGCTGTTTGCATTTCTCAATGCACAAATAAAAGGCTTTGCAGACAGCTCTATTCATCACAAGATAAAACATTTAAATGAAAAAGTTAGCACGTGTCCCTTGACTTTGACAATCTGTTTCATTTGAGCTAAAGAAATCAAAATGAGGACAATAACATAAAGGATGCATTCCTCATAGTTCTGACAGTGATTTCAATTACATTAAAATTCATTTTCTGGATAAATGGGTCTTAAAAGTTCATCTAAGAGAAAGATAGTAAAAAAACAGATTTAATGAGCCCAAGTAACCACAGTTCTTTTTAAGAGCCTTTTAAAATAAATCTCACTTTGTTGTTGGTCCTCTGGTTTTAAAGCTGTGTGTTTCTGACTGCAGTGATACTGTTCAGTGATAACCAAAGAAGACTAAGCCAGTCTTGCATCATATCTAATACTATTTGCATCTAGGAAAAACAATAAAGATTAGAAGTACTTCCTAGATAGATTTTTTTATATCTTATTCTGACCATACTGGAGAACAAACTGTTTTAATGTTACAGTTTTCACTGCTGTCACAGTATCCAAGAACTTAAAATCTGTAGATTACAAATGGATTGTCTTGGATGCCAGTGTATTTGATTGAATTTTGTATTTGACATTTTTAGACCATTATTTCATATTTCATTTCTACCAGTGGTGTGAAGTTATCCTAAAGAAAACCTAACATTTGTTTTCCCTCTTGGTTTAATTCTGAATATTTCTGGTTTTTATGCAAAAACTTCCTAATGTAGAACAAAAGAGTTGTGGAAGGAGGGACAGAAATTACCTGGTTGCCTTTACCATAGGATTCATAGTAATATTTGCTCTTGCAAGTTTGTTCATAGGCCCATAAGGTAGTCTATAATCAACTCCAAATGTAATTTCTGGATTGTAACTTCCACATCAATCACTTAGAAGTAGAGAAATCTGACTCCTATCAGGCCAGTTATTGAAGTCTCTTATTTCTTGGGCAAGTCTCCTTTGCATTAACAGACAGAAGCTAGGCAAGCCCTTCTGATGTATATGTGTTTTATATTGAAGTACAAATGTTCCCTTGCTATGCAGTGAAACCAAAACATATCAATTATCAGACAGTATATCCCATGCAGTGGAAATTTCATTGCATATCAGGATAGAAAGAACATGTAGCCTGTGATGCTTCAAAAACTTTAGATAGGGGAAAGATCTTAGATGCTTACTACCTCTGGGAATGATCAGAGTAGTTAGCATCTAAGTCACTTCTGACATCAAAATTTGAATGGCTAAGCTGTAATACTAAGCTGTAAAGACATTGGATGTCTTCTAATAAGCCTAAAAACCTGGCAGACTCTTACATTATTTTATTTTAACAATCTTCAAGTTTTAGTCTACATATGGGGTGTATTGTGGCTGTGCTTATGATATATGAGAAATAACATTGGTTTAGATTTTGCCAGAGGCTTCAAGAAAATATAAAATAATAACATGAAAATTACCAGAAAATAATTTTGGCAAGGGAGTCCTTTGGGAATTCACTAAAATCTTACTCTTGATCTCACTGACATTGAATAAATCTTGAGTAATAACTTTGAAAGAAGTAACATTACATAGTCATCAGTCATAGCCAGCGCAGGTTCACAGGGGTAAGTCCTGTTGGATAAACTTGATTTTCTTTCATGACAAGGGTTCCCATCTTGATGATCAAGGGAAAGCAGCTGATGTAGTAATCTTTCTGGATTTCAGTAAAGTCTTTGATATTGTCTTTCACAGTGTCCTGGACAAATTGTCCAGCATACAGCTGGATAAACACGTCATCTCATGGATGAACTATTGGCTCATGGGTCAGGTAGGAAGGGTGACAGTGAATGGGGTGACATCAGACTGGTGAACTGCAACTAGTGAGGTTTCATAGGGCTCTATTCCACGGGCAGTGCTCTTCAACATGTTCATAAAATGATACAGGACTGGAAGGCACACTAAGCAAGTTTTTCAGTGACACCTTGAGGGCAGAGAGGCCCTGCTGAGGTCAATAAATTTGAAGGCTGGGCAATCACAGACCATATGAAGTTTAATAACAACAAGTGCCAGATTCTGCACTGGGGATGGGGCAACCCTGGATGTATTGACAAAGTGGGGAATGAGATGCTGGACAGTAGAGATGTGGAAAGGGACCTAGGCGTCCTGGTTGATNGTCCTGGTTGATGGCAAATTGAATATGAGTCAGCAGCCAGGGGGGCCAACCATGTCCTGGAGGACATCAGGCACAGCATCACCATCCAGGAGAGGGAGGGGATTGTCCCGCTCTGCTCTGCACTGGGGCAACCTCACCTCGAGTCCTGGGGGCAGTTTTGGGCACCACAATATAAGAAAATCATCTGGCTATTAGAGAGTGTCCAAAGG
>VYZT01051570.1:1493-18532 GCA_013400735.1 Pomatostomus ruficeps | reverse complement strand
CGATTCTTAAGCTGAGTTTTGGGGTCAATTTTCTATTCCGTGGATCCACTTCGGGGCCGGTCTCCGGGCCAGCGGGTCGCGGCCGTACCTGGTGCGGGTTCCAGTCGCTGTCGAAGATGATGACGGTGTCGGCCGACTGGAGGTTGAGGCCCAGCCCTCCGGCCCGCGTGCTCAGCAGGAAGATGAAATATTCCGAGCCCGGCTCATTGAACGTCTTCAGCAACATCCCCCGGTCCTCTGCCTTCGTGGTCCCTGCAATTCCACACGGGCGTCACTCCCGCGCCTCTGGCACCGGAGCTGGGGGGGCTGGAGGGCGGATTCCTTGGGAATGGGGGGTCCTTTCCCCCCGGGAGCGGGGTCCTGGGAAAGGCTGGGCTAATTTTGGTTCTACGATGGGAAAAAGGGGCAGCTCCCGCTCCAGAGGGGAGGCGGGAGGTCTCCCAGGAGCTGCGATCGCAGCAGCCAGAATTCCGGCCGTTATCAGAGCTGCACGGGGGCCACGGGTCGCGTTTTGCGCTCAAAGCCCAGAATTCAATTCTTATTCCGTGTTTGTTTTAGAATCACGGAGCAATTTGGGGTCGGAAGGGACGTTAAAGCCCATCCTGTTCCAAACCGTTTTTATTTTAGTCACACGGGAGCCCCCAGGGCGCTCCCCCAGCCCAAGGGGATCCCGGGATTAAGCAGGAGATCCACTGGAATAAACGGGAAAAAACAGCAGCAGGCAACGAGGACACGAGGCCTCGATATCCGTCTCTGACGTCTCGATATCGATATTTGACATCGTGACGCCCATCGTCTATAACTCGGTATCGATCTTTCGATAGGAACCTTGATTTTGGTATCTTTAAAGCGGATATCGATACAAACCTCGATCTCTGTTGGTATCTCGATATCAACGCCTCGATACGCATCCTGTGATCTGGGTATCAAGACACTGATATCCGAAATCTCGATATCAATCTTGGTATCCACCTCGCTATCAGCGTCTCAATATCGGTATCTCGATATCAATCACACAATCTGGATATCAAGACATGGATCGTTACCGATATCTCATTTTCTCCTTTGATATCTAATTTGCCACACTGAGATTTCGCTCGATATCCTCACATCTATTTCGATATTTTTACACCTTTACTTAGAGATTTATCTTTATATCTCAACGCTTCCGTATTTTTGTATCTTGATATTCCTCAGAACTTTTCCGTCCAGCCCGGTATTTGTATTTTTTTATATTTTGAGGTTTTTGTTGATGTCTTCAGCTCCACCCTGACCAGGGCACCCGCTGTCCCCACACTCCTGGGGGCCACTCACCGTCCAGCCTGAGGTATTTGAAGCCACGATAGGCGAAATAATCCTCCATGATGGTCATCAGGGAGGTCATCTGGCAGAAGAGCAGCACCTTGTGGTTGGTGGCCCGGAGCTTGGGCAGGATCCGGTCCAGGAGCTCAAACTTCCCGGAGGCGCGGTACAAATCCAGCCTGGCACGGACACAAACGGGCACAATCAGAGCAAAAAACCGGGATTCGAGGCCAAAACCGTGGTGTCTCCCCCCTTGCTCCCCGTGCTGGTTTGTCCTCCGCCCCCGGAAACTTGTTTGGGTTTGTAAATTCGCGAATTTGTCCGCCGGGTAATCCCAAAATTCCTGACTCACCCCTGCACAATCCCGCCTGTGAAGCCCAAGTGCTCCGAGAAGGATTCCTGAAATCAGGAGGAGAAATAGCGTCAGAAACCGGCACAAACCAACCCAAAAAACCTGGAGCTGCCCTCAAGAGCCGAGCCCCGCTCCCTCCCCAGCTCCCTCGGGAACCTGGTGAGGGAATGGATGGGTTTGGGTGGAAGGGTGGGCGGGTCCAATGCCCCGATTTGGTTCATCCGTGTTTGGGTTTATCGCCGTCAGGTTTATCCCTGATTTTGGTTTATCCCTGATTTTGGGTTATCCCTGGTTTTGATTTATCCCTGGTTTTGGGTTATCCCTGGTTTTGGGTTATCCCTGGTTTTGATTTATCCCTGGTTTTGGGTTATCCCTGGTTTTGGGTTATCCCTGGTTTTGGGTTATCCCTGGTTTTGGGTTATCCCTGGTTTTGGGTTATCCCTGGTTTTGGGTTATCCCTGGTTTTGGGTTATCCCTGGTTTTGGGTTATCCCTGGTTTTGGGTTATCCCTGGTTTTGGGTTATCCCTGGTTTTGGGTTATCCCTGGTTTTGGGTTATCCCTGGTTTTGGGTTATCCCTGGTTTTGGGTTATCCCTGGTTTTGGGTTATCCCTGGTTTTGGGTTATCCCTGGTTTTGGGTTATCCCTGGTTTTGGGTTATCCCTGGTTTTGGGTTATCCCTGGTTTTGGGTTATCCCTGGTTTTGGGTTATCCCTGGTTTTGGGTTATCCCTGGTTTTGGGTTATCCCTGGTTTTGGGTTATCCCTGGTTTTGGGTTATCCCTGGTTTTGGGTTATCCCTGGTTTTGGGTTATCCCTGGTTTTGGGTTATCCCTGGTTTTGGGTTATCCCTGGTTTTGGGTTATCCCTGGTTTTGGGTTATCCCTGGTTTTGGGTTATCCCTGGTTTTGGGTTATCCCTGATTTTGGGTTATCCCTGATTTTGGTTTATCCCTGGTTTTGGGTTATCCCTGATTTTGGGTTATCCCTGGTTTTGGTTTATCCCTGGTTTTGGGTTATCCCTGGTTTTGATTTATCCCTGGTTTTGGGTTATCCCTGGTTTTGGTTTATCCCTGGTTTCGATTTATCCCTGGTTTTGGGTTTATCCCTGGTTTTGGGTTTATCCCTGGTTTTGATTTATCCCTGGTTTTGGGTTTATCCCTGATTTTGGGTTATCCCTGCCGGGTTTGGCGTCATCCCCCCGGATTTTTCCCCATTTCCGCACGCTGGCCCCACCTCGATGTGCTGGAACATGTAGGGGTGGTTGCAGATCTTGCGCAGCTGCATGATCGTGTTCATCAGCGTCTTCGTGCCGCCTTTCCCCTGCCAGGAGGTTAAAACCCCAGATTAACGCTGGGTTCCGTCTTTATCCGCCACTCCAGCAAGCCCAGGAATGTTTGGGAACGTCGACTGGGAGCTCACGGCCCTGAAGAGGGGCCTCAGAGACGTTAAAATAAATCCAAAGTTTTAAGAAATCTCTAAGTGCCCTTGGGATGAGGCTGCTGCTACTCGGCTGTTTCGGGAGAACGGAGCCGGAAAACAGGGAATTTCCCTCCTCCAGCTTTCAGCTGGGATCAAAGCATCTCTTTCCAATTATTTCGTGGTTTCATTCTTCTCGGGAGCCCACAAACCCATCCCCGCTCAGCATTCCCAGCACCGATTCCCAAATCCAGACCTTCTTGTCCTTCTCGGAGCCGTCGGTGAGGAGGACACCCTTGGCCTGCATGTGCCGGTACAGGACCCGCTGCAGCGCCGACATGTCGCACTTGATCACGTACTCGACCTGCCAGGACCCAACAGGGAGTCACGCCCAGCCCCTCAGAACCCCGAACGTGGGGTCCCCCCGTGCCAGAAAAGCCCCAATTCCCGGAGGGATCACAACCCAACCACCCGCTCAGCCCATGCCAGCCGTGATTCCGGAGCGGGACAAAGCTCCGTGTGCCTATCCCGGGATAGAAGCCCCAGCGTCACCTTTTCCGGGAGCTGAGCTTCCACCTCCTTCTTGAGGCGCCGGAGCAGGAAGGGCCGGAGCACCTTGTGCAGGCGGCGGATGATGAGGATGGTCTCCTCCTCGTTCAGGTCCACCTGGTCGGGGAAGGGAACTGTCACCCGCAGAAGGGAACAGAAGCCCTCAGCGGTGCCACCGAGCCACATCCAGAGCTCCAGCGACACTTCCGAGGCCTCCCCATCCATCAACGTCGACCCTGAGCACGTCCTCGCCGCCGGCAGCTCCCGCACCTTCTCCCCGGTCATGGCGAAGGGCGCGTTGAACCACTGCTCGAAGGTGCTGCAGCTCTTGAAGATGGTCGGCAGCAGGAAGTTGAGCAGCGCCCAGAGCTCCGGGAGCTTGTTCTGCAGCGGGGTCCCGGTGAGGAGCAGCCGCCGCGGGGCCACGTAGTGGGTGTTGAGCACCTGCGTCAGTTTGCAGTGGTGGTTCTTCATCCGGTGCCCCTCGTCCACGATCATGTACTTCCAGCGGATCTGCGGCAGCGAGAAGGGCAGGGATGGAGGGAATTGCGGGCTGTGGGTGTGCCCGGAGCAGCTCGAAAAGGCTCTGAGAAGGGAATAAGCTGGGAGTGTCCCCGCACACCGAGATGGTGGCTCCCAGCTCCACCGAGAAGGAGGCTCTAACCCCTCAATGCCAAAATTTAGGATTTGGAACATTATCCCGGTGTTGTTCCACCGGCACAGCTGCTCCATCCCACGTGTCCTCCCCTGTGTGGCCGTGGATCCGAACCCCTCGACAACGATGTATTTATACATCATCCCATATCTGCTGGATCGTGGGAAGTGTTGCCAAAAACTGAGAGCAGGAGCAGGAATTCCACCTCGCCTCTGTCCACTGAGGGGGAGCAGCTCCCGCAGAGGCTCCCAGAGATAAAATACCAGGATTTGGGGGTAAAAAACGCAGGGATTTTCTCGTCTGCGGCATCTGCGAGCATGGTGGGATCGGCAAAACCTCCGGGTCCAGCGCTTTACCTTGGCCAGGATGTGCTTGTCCTTGATGATGTATTCGTACGTCGTGAGCAGGACGTTGAATTTTCCGCTCCGGAGCTGCGGGACGAAGGCGCGTCGCGCTGCCGGAGAGCCCTGGAGGGAGAATTCCAACCGGCAATGTCAGACCAGAAGAAAATCCCCAGGAGAAGAGGGGTGGGAGGGGCTGTTATGCACAGGGAACAGCAAAATAAGGAGGTTTGGGGGTTCCTGCTGCTGAGAAACAAGCGAAAATGGGATTTCATGGATTTTCATGGATTTGGAGCTGTGTGGCTTCCTCGGGATAACGGCAGCGGAGCAGCAAGAGGAACAGGAAAGCCGGAATCCAAGGAACGTGGCGCTCACCTTGTAGGAGACCTTGACCACGGAAGGAGCCCATTTGTCGAACTCGTAAGCCCAGTTGGACAAAGTCCTGGGGGGGGGAAAAGCCACGGAAAGGGTGGGAATGCGGGAATGCAGGGCTGGAGCAGCGGCTGGGTGGGGTTTCCCAGGTGCTCTGGCACTCACGAGAGCGGGACGATGATGAGGAAGGGGCCGTTGATCCGCTTGTGCTCCATGAGGTACGTGATGAGGGCGATGGTCTGGATGGTTTTGCCCAGTCCCATCTCGTCCGCCAGGATCCCGTTGAGGTTGTTGTTGTACAGGGACACGAGCCATTCCAGGCCTTTGATCTGCGGGAACACGGGTGGGCTGGGAATGGGGTCACCTCGACCCGTGCCAGCGAGCCCGTAACGAGGCCGGGTTAATTACTCAGAGCCAGCTGCGGGAATTTGAATATTCCACTGATTCACGTGGAACGCGATGGGTTTGGCTCACAGCAGGGAGTGAGCCCAGCTCCTTGCCCTGCTCCGCCTCCGCCTCGTTATCCCACAGCACCTCATTTATCACCCCACGCTGCCTCAGACTCATTATCCCTCTCCAGCTCGTTATTCCTCCGCTTCCTTATCCCACCCCACAGCTCTTCGTTCCACGCTGGCTCCAACTCCTGATCCCACAATCCCATCCCCGGACCACCGCAGCCTCCAGAACCATCCCCGGGCACCCCGAAATCTCCAACATTCCCAGACCTGGTACTGCTTGAGGACGCCGTTGACCATGAGGGCCGACTGCTTGTCCACGCGCTCGGTCACGGCGTGAGCCACGGCGTAGTAGGACTGGAGCCCCCGCGCCAGGGCCTGCGACACCCCGTACTCGTCATCCACGTCCTGCTTGGCATTCCTGCCCGGAAAACCGGGAAAACGCGTCGCGGCGCACCCAGAACGGGGTCGGAGAGAGGGGGGAACGGGGTGGGAGGGAGCACGGGGGGATAAACGGGGTGATGGGGGGGAAAACTGGGATAATGGGAAAGAGGGTGATCTTGGGCAGGGGGAAAACACGGATGAGAGGGGAGGAACCGCGTTCCTCACGGGCAGAAATGGGAAAAGAAAGGAGGAAAAAGGGACACGGTTTGCGTTCTTGGGGTGAAAAAAGGGAGGTTTGAAGGATGATGCTGTTGGGGGAATTCCGGGGGAAGCGCCGTCGGTCCTGCGCGGGGTGGTTTTCCCACCGAATTTCCAGATAAACGCCGCGTTAGGGCTCGTTTTGGGAAGGTCTGGGCAAAAAAAATGGGCTTGGGGGAATGCTGCTCGTGGATCCACCCCGCTTAGGGCAGAGAAGGGGTTGGGAATGGGAAACTGGAGCAGGAAAACGGGAAGAGGGAGGGAAGGGCTCACTCGATGATGTGCCGGGCGTCCACTTCCGAGACATCGTCGCTGTCTGGATCTGGAATCTTCTTCTTCTCCTCCACAGGCAGCGCCGGCTGTGCCGGCTGTGGCTGCTCCTCTTCCTCCTCCTGCAGGATTCCCGGGAATTCCAGGGAAAACCGCCTTGGGAGCACCCTGGGAAGCACCCGCCCCCTGCCACCCGAAGCTCAGAGAGGGGAGGATTCCCCAGGATCCCATCGTTCCCTCGGGAACGGCCAAGGAGACACGTCAAAAACATTTAGGATGAAAACCAGGATCTCCCGAAGGGAATTTCCTGGCTGCCCAGCGCTTGTTCAACACAGAGATCCCATTTTATCCCAATATTTTGTTCGACTTTTGTACCTCAGTTTATCCCATTTTCTTACGCTCTTTTTCCCCGTTTTTTGTTCCGTTTGAGTAAATTTTATCCTACTTCATTCTATCGTTTCGCGCCATTTTACTCTACAGCTTTATTCCGTGTTATCCTGTTATTTTGCCTGATTTTAATCCATGTTCTCCTCCTGTTTCGCTCCACGTTATCCCATTTTTTTCGAGCTGCCAATCAGCCATTGCCGAGGCCAGCTCTTCCTCATTCTTCCCAGGATACTCCCAGTGGGAATGTGCTGGGACACCCCTCACCTCCTCCTCCTCCTCGGAGCCGCTCTCCTCGCTGTCGGAGCGTGGAGCCACCTCGTACCTGGCGGGGAAGAAAGGGGAACAGGGAATTCCAAACGGAATTTGGCGTTCCCAGCTCCCCGTTCCTTCCCTGTTCCCAGCCTCCGATCTCCTCCCGGGTCCAGCATTCCGAGCTCCCCACTCCCACTCCTGACTCCAGCGTTTCCAGTTTCCCATTCCCAGCCCCAGCATTCCCAGCCTCTCAGCTCCAGCGTTTCCAGTTTCCCATTCCCAGCCTCTCAGCTCCAGCGTTTCCAGTTTCCCATTCCCAGCCTCTCAGCTCCAGCGTTTCCAGTTTCCCATTCCCAGCCTCTCAGCTCCAGCGTTTCCAGTTTCCCATTCCCAGCCTCTCAGCTCCAGCGTTTCCAGTTTCCCATTCCCAGCCTCTCAGCTCCAGCGTTTCCAGTTTCCCATTCCCAGCCTCTCAGCTCCAGCGTTTCCAGTTTCCCATTCCCAGCCTCTCAGCTCCAGCGTTTCCAGTTTCCCATTCCCAGCCTCTCAGCTCCAGCGTTTCCAGTTTCCCATTCCCAGCCTCTCAGCTCCAGCGTTTCCAGTTTCCCATTCCCAGCCTCTCAGCTCCAGCGTTTCCAGTTTCCCATTCCCAGCCTCTCAGCTCCAGCGTTTCCAGTTTCCCATTCCCAGCCTCTCAGCTCCAGCGTTTCCAGTTTCCCATTCCCAGCCTCTCAGCTCCAGCGTTTCCAGTTTCCCATTCCCAGCCTCTCAGCTCCAGCGTTTCCAGTTTCCCATTCCCAGCCTCTCAGCTCCAGCGTTTCCAGTTTCCCATTCCCAGCCTCTCAGCTCCAGCGTTCCCAGTTTCCCATTCCCAGCCTCTCAGCTCCAGCGTTTCCAGTTTCCCATTCCCAGTTTCCCATTTCCAGCCCCAGCATTCCCAGCCTCTCAGCTCCAGCGTTTCCAGTTTCCCATTCCCAGCCTCTCAGCTCCAGCGTTTCCAGTTTCCCATTCCCAGTATTTCTGGCATTACCCGGGGTTCATTTCCAGCCAGGCCTCCAGCTGCCCGGCCTTGGGCGCATCGGTGCCGGTGAGGATCTTCCCGCTCTCCACGTGGATCACCTTCACCGGGAGGTCGCTCATCTGGCTCGTCTCGTCCAGCGGCTGCGGGAGGAGCCGACGGATCGGGATTGGGAATTCTCAGCCCCGCCGCCCCCCCCCAAAACCGCCGGGAAAAGCGCGGGGAAAGTTGGGAGGGAGGATCCTGATGGAGCCGGTGTGAGGCGGCTCGTGCTCGCTGTGGGATGATCCCTGCGGCCCCTTCCCACCCAGCCCAGGATCGGCGGGATGAGCCCGGGCTCACCTCTCCGTCGGGGCCGATGGCTGGAGCCTGTCCCTCGGCGTTCTCTGCCTTCTGCGGGAGAAACGGGGCACGAGGAGAAGGAAAAGGGAGGGAAAGGACAAGGAAGAAGAGGAAAAGGAAGAGGAGAAAGGAAAAGAAGAAAAGGAAGAGGAGAAAGAAAAAGAAAAGGAAGAGGAGAAAGAAAAAGAAGAAAAGGAAGAGGAGAAAGAAAAAGAAAAGGAAGAGGAGAAAGAAAAAGAAGAAAAGGATGAGGAGAAAGAAAAGGAAGAAAAGGAAGAGGAGAAAGAAAAAGAAGAAAAAGAAAAGAAGAAAGGGAAGGAGAGGAAAGATGGGAGGGAAGGAGAGGAAAGATGGGAAGGAAGAAGAGGAAAGAAAAGAGGAGAGAAAAAGTGAAGAGAAGGGAAGAAATAAAGTAAAGAGAGAAAGGAAAAAGAGGAGAAGAGGAAGGAAAGAAAGAAAGAAAGAAAGAGAAAGAAAGAAAGAAAGAAAGAAAGAAAGAAAGAAAAAGAAAGAAAGGAAGAAAGAAAGGAAGAAAGAAGGAGAGGAAGGAGAGGAAGGAGAAGGGAAGAAGGAAAAGGGAGTCAGCCTGGGCAGCCCAGCCCCAGCGCTCCCTCCATGAGCCATTCCTGGAGTTTCTCCCTTCTCCCACCTTTTTCTTCTTCTTCTTCTTCTTCTCCTTGGCCACCTGGGCCGCCTTGTGCTGCCGCACGAGCTCCGTTAGGTTGGCTACGTACTCGTCCGTCTGCTGCAGCAGGTACGCCAGGCGCTTGTCCTTCTTCTGGTCGATGAGCTTCCGGTAGCCCTCCTCATCCTCCGCCTGCCGGGGCCAACGGCACACCTGGGACCGCCTGGGAGCGGCTGGAACGCCCTGACCTCACCCCACGCCCCGCTCGATGCTCCTCTCCCTCCTCACCCTCAGCGAGGAGCAAAACCCCGCAGCGTCCGCCCCGATCCCGCCCCTCCTGTCTCTTTGGCCGCTTTTTTCCCGGTCTCCCGCACGCGGCTCACCATGAGCCGGCGCATCCGCTCCTTCTCGATGCGCTCGTTCTCCTTCTTCTGCTCGCGCTCGGTGTTGGCGTGGTACGTGGCCACCGCCTTGGTCAGCTTCTGGATCTTCCCGCTCACGCTCCGGTGGTATTCCTTGAAGTCCTTGGCGTGCTGCAGGATGCTGTTGAGGTATTCCTGTGGGAACGGGGCACAGGCGTCAGACCGCAGGGGATTGCGCGGGAAGTTGCAGAACGGCGGAGCCGGGAGGGATCGGTGGCCACAGGGACAGAACGACGGGAATTGGAGGCTCCCGATGGTCAGTAGAGAGTCTCAGTGGCCATTCGATGGCTCCGATGGCCACTGAGTGGTCCCAGCGGCCCATCACCGAACCCTTGGCCACCATCACCCAGAGTCAACCTCGCCCAAGCTCCCAAACCGGGCGATTCCCTTAAAACCTCCGGCGCTGCCACCTCCCCGCCCCGGTTCCCGGGAATCCCCTGACCTGGTGCTTCTGCCGGCGCTTCCGCTCCTGCTCGATTTTCTGCTGCTTCTCCAGCTTCTCCGTGATCCGGGCCTCGCGTAACGACTGCCGCTTGCTGCGCTTGTAGGCCTTGGCGTTGAGCGCCGTCTCCAGCGCCGTGTCCCTCCGCATGCACACCACCACCTCCTGCCGCAGCTGCGGCGCCGGGAAAACCGTGAGGGATCGGCTCCCGGCGTGACCCCGCGGCCTCCCCGCGCCCAAATCCTGGTGTTCCCGGCACTCACCTGGCGCTGGAAGTTGAGCAGCCGCAGAGCCTTGAGCTCGATGGTCGCTTTGGTCCGCAGGTCTCCGGCCAAGGAGCCGGGAAGGTTTTCCAGCTCTTGGATGCGGTGGGCGATGCGGGCTTGGAGCCTGCGGAGGGATTTTGGGATGAGTTCGGTTGCGCTGCCACGCTAATTCCCGTTGGGAAGAGCATGGGAGCGGCGCCAGGGCGTTGGGAAGTCACTTCTGGAATTCTGGGATGGGTTTTGGGGACCCTCATGGGAACAAGGACACGGCAGGGCCAGAGCGCGGCCGCGGAAGGGCGACAGAGCCGGGAAAGGTCAGGAGGAATCTCCAAGGAAAACGTTCTCCTGCTCATCCCTCTGGATGTCGGGAAGAGGAAAAAACGGGATGGATGGCAGAAACCTCGGGCATCTCCACGAGAAACACGCTCCCACCGATCCCTCCGGACTTGTGGACGCCGGGAAGAGGGAAAACAGGACGGGGAGCAGCTGGGACTGGGAGGAACCTTGGGAATTCCCAGGAAATCCAGGGGCGGGGGGGGCGGCCATACCTGTACTCGCGCTCCTGCAGGATCTCGACGGGGTCGAGGCCGCGGGGTTTCTGGATCGGGGTGATCCGGTTCTGTTTGGGATGGATCGGGAGCGCGGGCGGCGCCGGCTGCCCCGGCGAGGGCGGGNGCAGCAGCTTCTGGGGGGCTCCTCCCGGCGCCGTCGCCGACAGCGGCCCTGCAGGAACGGGGGGAGTCTGGAAATACCGGCCCCGGGCACAGGCGCAGCTTCCCAGAGGACGAGGATCTCAATTTTCGCGAAATGATCTAATTATTTGGTCAGAAATTAAGTTAAATTCCCCCAAAAGTTGAATATCTGGCTTGGAATGAGCTAATTTCAGGGATTTAATGAGAAATTCATCCCAATTCCGCACAAAACTCCAATTATTTTCCTGGAAATCAACCCTAAATCCCTAAAGAAGTTCAGTTATTTGGCTGAAAATTAACCCCTATCCCCTGCAAAAAAAAAAAAATCCAATTATTTGGCTGGAAATCAGCCCCAAATGCCCCAAAATTCCAGTTTCTTACCTAAAAATTAACAACAATTTCCTAAATACCCCCAAATATCTGTGTTGGGAAGAGCACACGGATCCCTGGAAAGCTCCAGGATGGAAGTTAAACCGACCACTCACAGAACTCCAGCCCCAGT
This sequence comes from Pomatostomus ruficeps, assembly GCA_013400735.1. NCBI lineage: Eukaryota > Metazoa > Chordata > Aves > Passeriformes > Timaliidae > Pomatostomus > Pomatostomus ruficeps. The sequence continues at coordinate 7,230 of VYZT01051570.1, read as the reverse complement.
TCCAGGGTTTTAACCGGGAACCTCCTTCTATCCCCACCTCCCGGAGCATCCCTCGCTCACAGATCTGGGGTGAATTCCCGGAATTTTCGGGATCCAGGTCTCACCTTCCGGCCAGGGCTTGGGGGGGCCTCCGGGGGGCTGTCCCGGCATGCCAGGGGGAACTCCTGAGGGTCCGGGCGGGGGCATGTTGGGCCCTCCTATTCCTGGAGAATCCCAAAAAATCAGGCAGAAAAGGGGAAAAAAAAAAAAAAAGAGAAAATCCCATGAGAATGCTGACCCCTGGGCAAGATTCCCAGCGGGAAAGGTGGTCTGTTCCGGCGGAAGACGAGGACATGCAGGTACAGCCCCTTCCCTCCAAACTGCCGGAGTCCGGATGGATCTGGAATCCCAGCCTCTGGAATGGCCGCGGACACGGATGGGAGAAGAGCGGGAAACCCAAACTGGGGTATACTGGGGCAAACTGGGGCCAAACGTTTCCCACGGATCATCGAGGATGGAACGGGATGGATGGAATTGGATGAGCTTCCCATGGATCCCCCGGGATAAAAGGGGAGGAGCTCCCCATGGATCCCTGGGATAAAAGGGATAAAAGGGGACGAGCTCCCCATGGATCCCCTGGGATAAAAGCGGAGGAGCTCCCCATGGATCCCCTGGGATAAAAGGGATAAAAGGGGACGAGCTCCCCATGGATCCCTGGGATAAAAGGGGACGAGCTCCCCATGGATCCCCGGGATAAAAGGGGACGAGCTCCCCATGGATCCCCGGGATAAAAGGGGAGGAGCTCCCCATGGATCCCTCAGGAAGGAATGAGATGAGCTCCCCATGGATCCCTGGGATAAAAGGGATAAAAGGGGACGAGCTCCCCATGGATCCCTGGGATAAAAGGGATAAAAGGGGACGAGCTCCCCATGGATCCCCGGGATAAAAGGGGACGAGCTCCCCATGGATCCCCCGGGATAAAAGGGGACGAGCTCCCCATGGATCCCTGGGATAAAAGGGGACGAGCTCCCCATGGATCCCCTGGGATAAAAGGGGACGAGCTCCCCATGGATCCCTCAGGAAGGAATGAGATGAGCTCCCCATGGATCCCTGGGATAAAAGGGGACGAGCTCCCCATGGATCCTTCAGGAAGGAATGAGATGAGCTCCCCATGGATCCCTCAGGACGGAAGAGGATGAGCTGCCCTTGGATCTCCAGATGCCTCCAGACCCCCATTCCCCCTGCTCACCGTGAGGTCTGGAATAGCCGGGCGGCGCCGGCCCCGCTCCGGGCGCTTGTCCCGGGCCCTGGGCGGCGCCGGCGGGCGGAGGTAGAGCGGGAATCTGCGGCTGCATCCCGGGCAGGGGACGTTTTCCCTGGACGGCGACCTGGAGGTGCTCCGGGAGCGGCTGCCCCCGTGCCAGCAGCTTGTAGGCCATGATCTGGGCGCGGAGCTGGTGCAGCTGCGCCGCGTTGAACGGGGACGGGCCCCGGCCCAGCGCCGGCGAGTCGGAGCCGGAGCCGTCCAGCGCCGCGCCAGAGCCGCCCGCGGAGCCGCTGGAGGGGCCGTTGGATGGCACCGGGCTGGAGGCGTGCTCCGAACCGCCCAGAGGGGATGGATAACCTGGCGGGGAAAACACGGATGGGCTTGAATTCCAAATCAAAACGAAGGCTTTCCCGCTGGAGTGCCCGGAGAGCTGCGTCTGCCGTCCAAATGAAAGATTTCCACCCTAAACCCCACAGGATTTTATCGTTCGTTCCCCAAAATCCAGCGTGTAGACCTGGAAATGCTCTGGAGTGCTGCCAGAGCGCCCAGGATTTCAGCCTGGAATGGTGAACCCCTCCCCAAATGCAGGATTTGGACACTGTTTACCCCCCTCTCCCCCCCGTCGTGCTTCTTCCCGTGCTCCCAACCTTGGGAATGCTGATCCATGGGGCTGGGGGGCGGCCCCATTCCTGCGTGCCCGCCCGGCCGCATTCCCATTCCCTTCATCTGCCCGTAGCGCGGATCCTCCGACATTCCCTTCTCGTGCATCGGATCCAGGGGCTGCAGGAGGGAAACTCCCATGAAATAAAGAGCATTCCCAAAGAAAATCCTGATGCTCCCAACCCGCCCCCCGGCCGCGGAATTCCCAGGGCTTGGAGCCGGCGCTTTGTTATTCCCAGAGATTCCACCTGCTCCGGCCACGAAAAATCCTTCCCGCAGCACAATTTCCTGGATTTTTTTATTAAACCTCTCCCGACTTACAGGCAAGGAATTGTTGTTAAATCCCGAAATCCAGGAGGAAAAAAAAACCCTCTCAATTAATGAGTTAATTAATGGGGCTGGGGGATTTTCCCATTCCTGAGGTTTTTTGGAGTGGGAGAGTCCAGGAGGGATTTGGAGGGTGAAATAAGTTGGGAAGGGAGAGAAGAAACGGGAATGGGAAGGGGCTGCAGTTTAATTAAATCCCTTAATTACCCCCCTCTTCCCATCTCCTTCGGACACCGCAGGAGGAAAACGGATCATTCCGGCAGCGGGAATTCGCAGAGGCGATAAGGAGCAGGGGGACACGCGGATCGGGATAAATCCCCCACGCGAGGCCGAGGATTTCGGAATGCTGGGGTGCCTCACCTTGTGCAGGGGGTGGATGGTGTCCGGGGCGTATCCCGAGGCCGGGAGCGCGTGTCCCGAGTGTCCCGAGTGTCCGGATCCAGGTGAAGGGCCGGGAGAAGGGCCCAGCATGGATCCCGGGGAAGGACCGGGGCCGGGAGAGGGGCCGGGCCGGGGGGTCCCTCCCAGCGGAGGCTCCGGAGTCGCCATCTCACATCTGGAGCTGGGAACGGGCGCCCGGAGCCGCACCTGGAACGGGGCAGCCGGGTTAATTCTGGGAATGAGCTCCGGGTGGGAAACGCCCTCCCCGATCCACGGTCAAGGAATGAGTGAGAAACCCTCGCCCCGATCCACCCTTGGGGCAGGTGGAACGGGAAATCCACTTCCAAAGCTGTTGGTGAGGAGTAAGGAGCAAGGAATTCACTCCCAGATCCATCATTTGGGAGCAAACAATGGGAATTCTTCGGGAACGAGGGATGGAAAAGCCACTTCCCAATCCATCCTTCGGGAAGGAGGGATGGGAATCTCCTTCCCAATCCATCCTTCGGGAACGAGGGATGGGAATCTCCTTCCCAATCCATCCTTCGGGAAGGAGGGATGGGAATCTCCTTCCCAATCCATCCTTCGGGAATGAGGGATGGGAATCTCCTTCCCAACCCATCCTTCGGGAACGAGGGATGGGAATCTCCTTCCCAACCCATCCTTCGGGAACGAGGGATGGGAATCTCCTTCCCAATCCATCCTTCGGGAAGGAGGGATGGGAATCTCCTTCCCAACCCATCCTTCGGGAAGGAGGGATGGGAATCTCCTTCCCAACCCATCCCGGAGGGATGAGGGACAGGAAACCCCCTTGGCAGTCCATCCTCAGGATCTTAAAAAACACGGAATCCCCTTCCCAATCCGTTGCTGAGGAACGAGGAACGCGGAATCCGATTCCAAGTCCATCACCGAGGAACGAGGAACGGGAATGCCCCATCCTGATCCACCCCAGAGGGCTGCGGAGGGAAAAGCGCCACTCCCGCACCAGATCTGGGAATTCCCAGTAATTCCGAAGGGCCGGGATGCTCCTCCCGGTCTCACTGGGACCCTCCAGTCCCAAAGAGTGAGAGATTCCACCCAAAACCACTGCAAAGTACGGGAGAATTGCTCCTTTTCCACGTAAATCCCTTCTCTTTCCAGGGAAAAAGCCCCTTTTCTCAGGCAAACCCCTCATTTTTCCATGCAAATCCCTCCTTATCCCAAGCAAGTTCCTCCCTTTTCCAGGCAAAACCCAGAGTGGGTTTTCCTGGAAGAAGCCTCTTTTTCCAGAAAAAAAAAAAAAAACACCAAAAAAAAAAAACTTTTCCAAGCAAAAGGATCATTTTTCCAGGCAAAAACCCCAGGAATGCTCCAGAGCAGCACCGAATCCACAGATTTAATAATTCAGGACCTGTGGGTCAGGAAAAAATCACACGAACTTCCATGTTCCCGCTCCTTTCCTGCTGGAAAACCTGGATTTCAGCACCAGGGCAGTGATTCCCAGGACACGGAGCAGCCATGGAGAGGGGTGGGAAATTCCCAAAATCCATCAGGAAACTTCCTCGGTGGTGCCCAGAAAATCCTTCACCCATAAAAAAACTTTTATCCCGAAACGCTGCTGCTCCTGGAGCGGCTTCTCGAGGATCCGTGCGCATCCCCGGCCTCCCCCCCAAAAAAACTTTTTCGACTTAAAATTCTCAGATTAAAAGGAAGGAAACTTCAACCCCCACGGAATTCCAGGACTGGGGGGGATTGCTGCCTGGGAATCGCCATTCCGAGGGTTCCGACGCTCCCCGAAACGAGGGGAAATGGGATTGAACTTGTGCCCAGGGATGGTTTTCCCTGATTTTCCCTGATTTTCCCTGATTTTCCCTGATTTTCCCCATTCGGGTTGTTCCAGCACGGGGAAAACTCAGATTTCCTGCGTGGAGGGATTTATCCCAATTTAAATCATTCCACGCTTGGGAATCTCCCTCCCTTCTCCCCACGAGGAAAACAGGGATTGACAAAATATTTTTCCGGGAAAGACTGGGATTGATTCCTGCTGGATCTGGCAGGAGTTCATCCCGGCCAGGCTCTCCCAGGAAAACCGCCGCAACTCCACGGATACCAAGGAATGAATTTTGAATTAAGCTCCATTCCTGCTCTTTTCCAGCCCCGTCGCCACCATTCCCTCCCACCCGCTGGAGTTTTAGGCCTGATTCCACGGAAATCTGTCATTTCCAAGGGAAATATTCCACTTCCCAGGTCGTGGGGTGGCGGGGTTTCCCGAAATTCCGGCACCTACCTACGGCATGGGAGTCTGCGATGCCTCTGGAGAGACGAGCTCCTAACGCCAGGCTGGGGGGAAACCGGGAATTAATTGGGAATTAAGTCGGGAATGTCATTATCCGGCAGCGGCGGAGCATTCACAGAGCACAAAACTCCTAAAAAACGGCGATTTCCTCAGGGATGAGCCCATTTTGGTGGATTTTTGGGGGAATTTTCCGACTTACAGCGAGGAAACGCTCCAAAATCCATTATATAAAAAAAAAAAATTGCGCTTAATTATTCCCGGAGGCAGCGGATTCCACCTGCTCCGGCCACAAAAATCATTCCCGCAGTTCAATTTGATTTTTTTTTCTTGGATGGTTTTATTAAAAACTGCCTGGATTGCAGGTGAGGAATTGTCATCCTGAAACCCAGGAAAGAAACTGCCGGATTAATGAATCAATTAATGGGGTTCTGGGGGGAGGATTTCCCCATTCCTGAGGTTTTTCACCCCATTTTTGGAACGGGAGAGTCCGGGAGGGATTTTGGTGGGGGGGAAATAAATCGGGAAGGGGGAGAGGAAATGGGAACGGGGAGGGGCTGCAACTGCAGCCCGTTGATTTTAATTAAATCCCTTGATTATCCCCCTCTTCCCATCTTTTTCTGCCTCGGGAGGAGGAAAACGGGTAATTCCAGCAGTGGGAATTGGAGGAGGTGAAAAGGAGGAAGGGGGGCTGAAAGGGGGGGATAAATGGATCGGGATAAATTCGGGATAAATCCCCCCCCCGCCCTGCAAAAATCGGGGGTCCTGCTGCGACCTGATCGCCCCCGGATTCCTCCAGGAAGGGGCAAAATTCCCAGCGGGAATTCCCAGAGGGACCTCACCCGCAGGGCCTC